>JAVTVY010008187.1:0-43225 GCA_036873755.1 Hanleya hanleyi | reverse complement strand
GCACATACCAAGAATCTAAAGATTCGTGATATGTGTTGTATCTCAGGTACGCTTTTTATGTAACTGTTCATGTGGCAACTTGGATGACATGACCACACGGCCTCTAGCACCGGCATAAGCGGTATTAGATACAAATCTAGAGAGCTATGATGGAAATACTCTGACAACTCGTATATTGGTAATTGGTGAGTTATGTCGCTATGACAACTCGTACACTGGGGATTGGTGAGCTGTATTGTCGTCAGATAAAAAGGACAGCATTTAACACAAAAGACTAGTCTGTAAGGCCCGATGTAGACCCAACATCAACTTCATACAAAGCCCACATATATCAAATACCAAAAGGTCTGTACAGGGGGCGGGCCTCGGGGACGGTCTGTACAAAAAAGGTGATATTGGCATATCAATATTTGTAGGTTGGTTTATTCTGATGTTACTCTGCCCTTAAAACGGACGAGTTCACACATTTCCTTCATGGTGTTATCAGCTGGCCTGAAAAGTGCATTATTTGAAACAGTGATCTGTGGGATTTCTAATAATATATACAGCCTGTGTTATTCTTGGGCATTTCCGTGCACGTTTTATCGTGTAGATGCGAAAAAAGATTTCGCAGTCGATACATAGCCATACAGAATTTCTGTCAGTAAGCGGAAGACCGTTTCTATTTTTACAAACAGATTGACGGTATCCTTTAATGGAATAATCCTGATCCCGCGTGCATGTGCCCAATATCGGAATAACTATTGCTTCAAAGGATATGTGACGATAACTTCCTTGTGTGTGATGGTAATCAAGCTGAATTTATTTTCCATCCAAAACCTGCCAAATCAGACTTTTCCAGAAGTTCTGTGTGTCAAACAGTTATAGTAATTATTCACTGATTCAAACGCCCTGGTGAAATAGCTCAGAAGCTCTGATTGTTCTAGATATTTCATGGAATTGACACTAATTCATCGATATGCAGAGACGCCCGTCAACGCCCGTCGTTACGCCTTAACGCCTGTCTCAACGCCTTAACGTCCTGTCCCCAAGCCTTAACGCCTTAATGTCCTAGCTTAACGCCTTAACGCCCTATAGTTAGGAGCTCTGGCGCCTTAGTGGATGTGTGGTACACCCTGCACGCTATAGCTCGTAGGGCATAGGGTACATCGGGGTGCGTTAAGGCGTCAGAGCTCGTTACTATAGGGAGTTAAAGCATTAAGCGAAAGCATTAAGGCGTTAAGATAACGAGTTAAGACCCGTAATAAAAACTCATAAGGATCGAAATCTAATCCAATCTCATGGCATTTTAAAAATCTGACAGGAATATTTCAAACCCTCCAAAGATATTCACGAAGAGTCACCTGGAATATGTTCATCGATAAATGATAGATGAATTATGGTGAATTGATGAATTGTGGTACCGTCTGATCCTTTGACGCAGAACATATAGGTGCAGCCACTAATACACAGTTACCGACTAATTCAGATGAATGAGAATAGGTTGCCGATGGCGGCCATCTTGAAGTCTAAAATAGCAAGCCGTATCAATACATGTCTGCTGTGTGACCATCTGAAGCTTAACCCCTAGAAATATACGATCACTAGAACTACATTCCAAATGGGTGTACATTATATTAATCAACATAAGTTTCAATGGCTGTCATCTTGTAATGCAAGATTTCCTATATAGGAAGGAGATATCCATGCAACTACCTAATGAAGACTTGCCCCTAAAAATGTATATGTAGCTACTGGAATAAAGTTGGTCATACTTTAATAAGGAAATATTAACATAATTGCGGACATATTGAAATTGAAGATGGCCGCGATTTATGCTGAAGCCTTGGAACTGAAAAGACATTATCCCCTCCGTGATTCTTCTGACAAAGCCGAGGCATGACAGAAGACGAATTTACCAGTCGTTTATTAATAGATTTTCCGAACAGTCTTCGTGACCTCATGACCTTTCCGAATATGCCCACATTTGAGCAAATTAGAAGCCAAGCAATGTGTTGGATATTTCATCCCTTGTTATGCCCACGTGTCATTTCCGTCGATCACATCAAAGAGACCGTTCTACAGCGTATTCTTATTATAAACTCGGCTGGTCTCTGGACAAGGCGAAGCACGCCCTAACGCCCGGATGAAATCGTTCAGAAGCTCTGATTGGCTGTTATTTTAACCGGCCTGTTTGAGATAATAACTGTATTGCCCTAATCTGCGTGCAGAGCTGCTACGGAGTATACATATTTCATGTTAGTAATGAGATATTGACGAAAACGGGTTTCAGATGGCAGCTATTCTGAAATCCAAAAATGGCTACCCTGGAGGTTAATGAAAAAGATGCCTCGTCGAAAATTTTAGAGCTAAGAATTGCTAAAATTTGTGCCTAAACTCACACAGATTCACACAAGCCTGGGATCTGATTTAATTGTTCTTATGTTGAAGATTATTAGACGATAACCCATGATTCATGTGAATCAAACCCGTGATCACAACATTCGACTCTCACAATATTTCCTAATAACGAAGGATCACGAACTGCAGTGGTATCGAGTAGAAACGAAAATGCCCTAATTTAGTTGATTAATTTCATGCGTGGTCGTAGTTCACACAGTTTGGTCGTAGTTCACACAGTGTGGTCGTAGTTCACACTGTGTGGTCGTAGCTCACACAGTATGGTCGTAGTTCACACAGTGTGGTCGTAGTTCACACAGTGTGGTCGTAGTTCACACAGTGTGGTCGTAGTTCACACAGTGTGGTCGAAGTTCACACTGTGTGGTCGTAGTTCACACAGTGTGATCGTAGTTCACACTGTGTGGTCGTAGTTCATACTGTGTGATCGTAGTTCACACTGTGTGGTCGTAGTTCACGCAGTGTGGTCGTAGTTCACACTGTTTGGTCGTAGTTCACACAGTGTGGTCGTAGTTCACACTGTGTGGTCGTAGCTCACACTGTGTGGTCGTAGTTCACACTGTGTGGTCGTAGTTCATACTGTGTGGTCGTAGTTCACACTGTGTGGTCGTAGTTCACACAGTGTGGTCGTAGTTCATACAGTGTCGTCGTAGTTAACACAGTCTGGTCGTAGTTCATACTGTGTGGTCGTAGTTCACACTGTGTGGTCGTAGTTCACACTGTGTGGTCGTAGTTCACACTGTGTGGTCGTAGTTCACACAGTGTGGTCGTAGTTTATACTGTGTGGTCGTAGTTCACACTGAGGTGTCGTAGTTCATACAGTGTGGTCGTAGTTCACACAGTGTGGTCGTAGTTCACACTGTGTGGTCGTAGTTCATACTGTGTGGCCGTAGTTCACACTGTGTGGTTTTAGTTCACACAGTGTGGTCGTAGTTCATACTGTGTGGTCGTAGTTCACACTGTGTGGTCGTAGTTCACACTGTGTGGTCGTAGTTCACACTGAGGTGTCAAGGGGAGTTTGATACAGTCTAAACAAATCCTGATTGTAAAGAATGATAATCTAATCGTCGTGGTCGTAGTTCACACTGAGGTGTCGTAGTTCATACAGTGTGGTCGTAGTTCACACAGTGTGGTCGTAGTTCACACTGTGTGGTCGTAGTTCATACTGTGTGGCCGTAGTTCACACTGTGTGGTTTTAGTTCACACAGTGTGGTCGTAGTTCATACTGTGTGGTCGTAGTTCACACTGTGTGGTCGTAGTTCACACTGTGTGGTCGTAGTTCACACTGAGGTCGTAGTTCACACAGTGTGGTCGTAGTTCACACGGAGTATTCGAAGTTCACACTGTGTGGTAAGTAGTTCACACCGGAGTCGTAAGTTCACACTGTGTGGTCGTAGTTCATACTGTGTGATCGTAGTTCACACTGTGTGGTCGTAGTTCACGCAGTGTGGTCGTAGTTCACACAGTGTGGTCGTAGTTCACACTGTTTGGTCGTAGTTCACACAGTGTGGTCGTAGTTCACACTGTGTGGTCGTAGCTCACACTGTGTGGTCGTAGTTCACTGTGTGGTCGTAGTTCATACTGTGTGGTCGTAGTTCACACTGTGTGGTCGTAGTTCACACAGTGTGGTCGTAGTTCACACAGTGTGGTCGTAGTTCACACAGTGTGGTCGTAGTTCATACTGTGTGGTCGTAGTTCACACTGTGTGGTCGTAGTTCACACTGTGTGGTCGTAGTTCACACTGAGGTGTCAAGGGGAGTTTGATACAGTCTAAACAAATCCTGATTGTAAAGAATGATAATCTAATCGTCGTGGTCGTAGTTCACACTGAGGTGTCGTAGTTCATACAGTGTGGTCGTAGTTCACACAGTGTGGTCGTAGTTCACACTGTGTGGTCGTAGTTCATACTGTGTGGCCGTAGTTCACACTGTGTGGTTTTAGTTCACACAGTGTGGTCGTAGTTCATACTGTGTGGTCGTAGTTCACACTGTGTGGTCGTAGTTCACACTGTGTGGTCGTAGTTCACACTGAGGTGTCAAGGGGAGTTTGATACAGTCTAAACAAATCCTGATTGTAAAGAATGATAATCTAATCGTCGTTTAAAGCATTATAATAATCCTTACTGTATTATTTCTGATTTCAGATCAACCGCAAGATAGTGGAAATTCCGAAGAAAATTCGGTCACGAAAGACAGTTGAGACCTGCATTGTTGCTTGGGCACTGGGGACGGATAGCCTAGCACTGATGTCCTACATGAGCATCATTCTAAACTTTGCTGCCTTATCAAGATTACTTCGAAATAAATATTACCTTCAGCAGCCTTGGTAATTCACCAAACATTTAAAGGGTTGCCCCTTTTATTTATCATAATTCTGTTTAACATATACCTATATTACCGTTAGAATTTCTTACCAAAGATGTTGGCCTTTAGCATACAACTTTGTATTCGTCGTGGCCTTCTCTGCTGTTTTTTTTTGTCTCCCAAACAAAGATAATTTGGGAATCCTGTTATATGCCTATTTTATGTCTGCTAGTAAGAAATCAAATATTGATTTTAATCGGACTCGATCCCACATCCGCTTTGACACTAGCTGCCTGGCCATACAGGATAGCCAAGCTAACAATGCAACATCGTCTCTCACAGAAACGATATAATATACCGGATTTACAGAGCCCGCTAATTTTAATCATCTGCGATACATCATTCTCTAGATATCGACTTTACAAAGAAAAGCATATAGAGTGAGAATACTGATCAGCGATACGGATATGATAATTTTGGAACATCATGATTGGATCGATATGCAAGAGGTGGGGAAAATTGACGACGTCTGGTGACTGGGAAGCAACCATGTGACTCCGTCGGCACCTAACATTCAGACCCGAGAATACGGTGGATTCTCGGAAGGACCCTCTGTATCTCAGTCGCGCTTTTACTGCGACTGTTCATGTGGAGGCTATGAAGTATCCACACGACCACTAGCACCGGCTTAAGCTGACTCGAGAGCTGTGATGACAGTTGCCCGAAGTCATACGGCTTAAATTTCCCACCAAAACAATAAACCTACATTTATTTGTCGAGTGACATGTACAGAGAGCGGGCTTCCAGCAGAATCCTGCCATATACAGGAGTAGTAAGGGGGTCCTGCTGTGAGTGGACCAATCAGAATTGAGAACGAAAGTAGGTCAAGTATGACGCGTTTGACGTCATCCTGTGACGTAATTAGGGCGTGGTTGTAAGAAACCGGTTTAACCGGTTTAAATAGGGAGGTATGGTGTCAGACCCTTTGTTAGCTAACAATAAAAACATCACCTGGACAGTTTTAAAACGAAATCCATGAATTAGCTCTAAGAACTCTCGGTTTGAACAATGAACGAATATTTGAATTCTCGATTTGTCAGCGCTTATCCCTATAAGTGTACACCCCCATCTCTTCTCTCTACGGTTCAATATACTTATGATAACTTATACAATGTGTTGTGTTGTTCAATTAATATTTATATACGTTTCTTAGTTATTGATGCAAAGTCAATCGTAGTTTGCGTAAATTGTATTACACACCCTCCAGTCAATCGGGGTATGCGGTAGCTCATGCATTACGTAGAGTGGCAAAAAAGGATGGCCATACGATACCAATGACGCGTATACTAGATTGGCAGAGTCGGTAAGATATGTACACTTTACATAAACCCACCAGAAAGAATTTTAAAAGAAACAGAGTGTTCGTCGAAAAAATTGACGATTGATAGCAAGCGGACTTGGTAAAACAACAAAACAATACATTAGAAGAGATATATCATAGAAATAGCACGTCTATAATTAATACGTTGTTCCAATAACCACTCTCCAATGTATATACGCGTGTAAAATAACAGTGCAGTCAAGCGCTAAGCGGGTCTTAAAGAGACAACCCAGTACGCAAACAATTATGAATAAGAACTCACTTTTCATCTTCGTAGAAATTGGCCGTGTTATTTTCTCCAAGTGTCCTGGTGGTCTTTCTTGATGTACAGGCAGCTCGTTACCAAATCAGTGGAAAGTTCCGTGTATTTATAGGGCGTTCGCCGAAGACAAACCAGTTTTCTCAAGCTATAGAGATTCTTTGATCTCCGAGGGTAGACCGGTGTATGGGGCGCCTATTGTAGACCATTCCCTTTGTACTATAACGTTAACAACGTTAACAATCAAAAGCTCTAACGAATTCTAAACCATTGTCACACATGAGCGCATCGGTATTGTCCCACGTCTACACGGGGAAACTAGAGTCCAGTGATTAAGCTTAACCCCTAGCGCAGTGCGTTTATAGATGCACACGGTAATCACCTGCCCCGACCTTGAACATTTAACGTATTGTCACAGCCGAGCACACATCTACTACCGCAATGACACACTGGTTAACCCTGCACACACATAGATTTGCTCCTTGTGTAATGGGCGCCTATTGTAGACCAATTCCTTTGTACTCTGGCCGCTAATGTTATTCGTTCCGTGTCACCGCTATGGTACACCATTAACTGTAACACGGGGTGTTTTAAGCACTTATGATTGTATCTATACTATAGAAACTTATGGCGAGATAGCCTCATTTGTAAAGACCCTTATTTGTGGTTAATGTCTCTGTTCCCCAGAAAAAAAAATCGAACGAACTATTGTCGGTGACTTCAATAGGCAAACTTAAAAAAGCCGTACACCTGTCTCGCCGTATATCGGGTTAACGGTGGGAAAACGGTCAACTCTCTTGTTACCTCAATTATTTAAGAACTCTAAAAATTAAAAGGTATAGGAGATCTGGTTTAATACAGTATGAATGAATGAAGTTAAATCTTGTCTTATTCCCAAGCGCCTTTTTGGTCACCGTTCACGATTGAGGTAAATATAATATGAAATTAGAATTGTATGACCAGTTATTTCATTTACAGATGAAAAAGTTCTTAAAAGTCCCCAAAAGTTCATGGAAAGTTCTTAAAAGTCCACGAAAGTCCAAGAAAAGTCCGAGGAAGTCCATGAAAAGTTCTTAAAAGTCCCCAAAAGTTCATGGAAAGTTCTTAAAAGTCCACGAAAGTCCAAGAAAAGTCCGAGGAAGTCCACTAAAGCCCATGAAAAGTTCCCAAAACGGAGCGAGATCGTGTTTTCTTCGATACATGAGATTATTCTCTAGTACGGGCACTATTTCAGCCCTGATTAATAAATACGAAATTATACGAAACGACTAGGTATGTTTTCTACTGCACGTCATGGAAAACAATAAAGAGTTGCTACACCTATCTTTGGATGGTATATTTATTATCACTGGATACCCGTTGTAACCGACTATCGCCCGTATAAAGGCATATCGAAACGACTCTGGACTGTGGCCGAAAGAAAGAAGAACACAACTTCGGTTGTTAAAGTTCAAAGTATACATTTATTTATACAAATTAATTTAGTAATGACAGTTTCAAAACGAAAATACAAACTGAGCAATCCTAGTACCCAAACGTCAATTTCATTGCCATAACCCTGTGAAAGAGCTGAGGGTATATCGATAACGAATGTAACGGTACGCCCTGGTGGCGAAATCAACTAATCAAAGGATTTGATCGGTTGTCTTGTGTACTCGCGGTAAAAGTCTGTTTATTAAGAATTTACGCATCTCAACGGCAGACTCTTCCGCTTCATCGTTTGATAAGTCGTCTTCCTCACGCATCCGTTTCTTAGTCGCCATTACTTTCTGATGAATCGGGTGCTTCCGTAGTTTGCTCCATAACCTTAAATTATGGACGTAGATATTTCGGAACCTCGTCTGTATTCTGGGTAAAAGCTTGTCATATGCCATCTGATGCGCAGTTGGTTCATCCATTCCGTCTTGATTCCATATTGATACCAGGGGGGCGTCATCAGGTCATCATTAACAGCGCCCGCCTGGTATCAATGTGCTCTAAGATAACCTTTTACAATATTGGATATTAATAATGGTGCAACAAAGATCACTGTCGGGTCACGTGACAGCCCGGAGTTATCTCCCACTAGTCCCAGTTTTTGTCACCAGGGCAACGAGTGATCAACACGACAGATGACGTCACAAGTCGCTCGGTGGTGGTGGTGGCGGTGGTGGTGGTGGTGGTGTTGTCTGTACATATAGGACTTTATATGAAGTTTCGTGACCTTTTGAGTCCTCTCCCGGTGGTGGTGGTGGTGGTGGTGGTGGTGGTGATGGTGGTGTCTGTACATATTGGACTTTATATGAACTTTGATGACCTTTTGAGTCCTCTCCCGGTGGTGGTGGTGGTGGTGGTGTCTGTACATATTGGACTTTATATGAACTTTCGTGACCTTTTGAGTCCTCTCCTGGTGGTGGTGGTGGTGGTGGTGTCTGTACATATAGGACTTTATATGAACTTTCGTGACCTTTTGAGTCCTCTCCCGGTGGTAGTGGTGGTGGTGGTGGTGGTGGTGTCTGTACATATAGGACTTTATATGAACTTTCGTGACCTTTTGAGTCCTCTCACGATGGTGGTGGTGGTGGTGGTGGTGGTGTCTGTACATATAGGACTTTATATGAACTTTCGTGACCTTTTGAGTCCTCTGCCGGTGGTGGTGGTGGTGGTGGTGTCTGTACATATAGGACTTTATATGAACTTTCGTGACCTTTTGAGTCCTCTGTCGGTGGTGGTGGTGTCTGTACATATAGGACTTTATATGAACTTTCGTGACCTTTTGGGTCCTCTCCTGGTGGTGGTGGTGGTGGTGGTGACTGTACATATAGGAATGAACACGGGTCCCTCATCAGTCCATATGTATTGGTCGACTGATCAACATGTCGTGTACGTGTACGTTCTGTCAGAGAATCTTCTCTCGTCGAGATAGTATGCTCAGACACATTCAATGCAAACACAACCAAGAGACACCACCGAGCCTCGCTATAGGTCCAACAAGTAGAGTAGAGCAACCCTATACGATGGCGGTGAGTGACCCTACGACATGTGGAAGGTCGTATTACCATGAGGGCGGAAGTATTGTCCATGGGGACGAATTTTCCAGTTCCGGTAGTAATGGTAAAAATAAATGTCCTTCAGATCAAACTTTTGGCTACCATGGTGATCAAAATTATACCGACGCTACTGACGCCGATGATGATGATGATGATGATGATAATGATGATGACAATGATGGTGATGATGAAGGTACTGATGACGGAGAAGTTACGGATGATGATGATGATAATGATGAGTATGATGATGATGATGAAGGTACTGATGACGGAGAAGTTACGGATGATGATGATGATGATGATTATGATGATGATGAAGATGATGATGATGGTGATAACGATGATGTCGATAATGACATGTGTTTGTGGGAACTCTTCGCGGATAAAGCGATTGATGATCATGAATCCGATATAAACGACCTTGCGGAAGTTTACGAAGAAGACGGAATGGATGAACCAACTGCGCATCAGATGGCATATGACAAGCTTTTACCCAGAATACAGACGAGGTTCCGAAATATCTACGTCCATAATTTAAGGTTATGGAGGAAACTACGGAAGCACCCGATTCATCAGAAAGTAATGGCGACTAAGAAACGGATGCGTGAGGAAGACGACTTATCAAACGATGAAGCGGAAGAGTCTGCCGTTGAGATGCGTAAATTCTGAATAAACAGACTTTTACCGCGCGAGTACACAAGACAACCGATCAAATCCTTTGATTAGTTGATTTCGCCACCAGGGCGTACCGTTACATTCGTTATCGATATACCCTCAGCTCTTTCACAGGGTTATGGCAATGAAATTGACGTTTGGGTACTAGGATTGGTCAGTTTGTATTTTCGTTTTGAAACTGTCATTACTAAATTAATTTGTATAAATAAATATATACTTTGAACTTTAACAACCGAAGTTGTGTTCTTCTTTCTTTCGGCCACAGTCCAGAGTCGTTTCGATATGCCTTTATACGGGCGATAGTCGGTTACAACCGGTATCCAGTGATAATAAATATACCATCCAAAGATAGGTGTAGCAACTCTTTATTGTTTTCCATGACGTGCAGTAGAAAACATACCTAGTCGTTTCGTATAAATGTAACACAAAAGGTTGTATGGAGAGTTAAATTTCGTATTTATTAACCAGGGCTGAAATAGTGCCCGTACTAGAGAATAATCTCATGTATCGAAGAAAAAACGATCTCGCTCCGTTTTGGGGACTTTCCATGGGCTTTAGTGGACTTCCTCGGACTTTTTTTGGACTTTCGTGGACTTTTAAGAACTTTCCATGAACTTTTGGGGACTTTTAAGAACTTTTCATGGACTTGCTCGGACTTTTAAGAACTATCCATGAACTTTTGAGGACTTTTAAGAACTTTTTCATCTGTAAATGAAATAACTGGTCATACAATTCTAATGTCATATTATATTTACCTCAATCGTGAACGGTGACCAAAAAGGCGCTTGGGAATAAGACAAGATTTAACTTCATTCATTCATACTGTATTAAACCAGATCTCCTATACCTTTTAATTTTTAGAGTTCTTAAATAATTGAGGTAACAAGAGAGTTGACCGTTTTCCCACCGTTAACCCGATATACGGCGAGACAGGTGTACGGCTTTTATAAGTTTGCCTATAGAAGTCACCGACAATAGTTCGTTCGATTTTTTTTTCTGGGGAACAGCGACATTAACCACAAATAAGGGTCTTTACAAATGAGGCTATTTCGCCATAAGTTTCTATAGTATAGATGCAATCATAAGTGCTTAAAACACCCCGTGTTACAGTTAATGGAGGTACGGTGTACCATAGCGGTGACACGGAACGAATAACATTTGAGAAAACCATTAGCGACTGTACTACAAAGGAACTGGTCTACAATAGGCGCCCATTACAGAAGGAGCAAATCTATGTGTGTGCAGGGTTAACCAGTGTGTCATTGCGGTAATAGATGTGCGCTCGGCTGTGACAATACGTTAAATGTTCAAGGTCAGGGCAGGTGATTACCGTGTGCATCTGCAAACGCACTGCGCTAGGGGTTAAGCTTAATCACTGGACTCTAGATTCCCCGTGTAGACGTGGGACAATACCAATGCGCTCATGTGTGACAATGGTTTAGAATTCGTTAGAGCTTTTGATTGTTAACGTTGTTAACGTTATAGTACAAAGGGAATGGTCTACAATAGGCGCCCCATACACCGGTCTACCCTCGGAGATCAAAGAATCTCTATAGCTTGAGAAAACTGGTTTGTCTTCGGCGAACGCCCTATAAATACACGGAACTTTCCACTGATTTGGTAACGAGCTGCCTGTACATCAAGAAAGACCACCAGGACACTTGGAGAAAATAACACGGCCAATTTCTACGAAGATGAAAAGTGAGTTCTTATTCATAATTTTTTGCGTACTGGGTTGTCTCTTTAAGACCCGCTTAGCGCTTGACTGCACTGTTATTTTACACGCGTATATACATTGGAGAGTGGTTATTGGAACAACGTATTAATCATAGACGTGCTATTTCTATGATATATCTCTTCTAATGTATTGTTTTGTTGTTTTACCAAGTCCGCTTGCTATCAATCGTCAATTTTTTCGACGAACACTGTTCTTTTAAAATTCTTTCTGGTGGGTTTATGTAAAGTGTACATATACGCGTCATTGGTATCGTATGGCCATCCTTTTTTGCCACTCTACGTAATGCATGAGCTACCGCATACCCCGATTGACTGGACGGTGTGTAATACAATTTACGCAAACTACGATTGACTTTGCATCAATAACTAAGAAACGTATATAAATATTAATTGAACAACACAACACATTGTATAAGTTATCATAAGTATACTGAAACGTATAGAGAAGAGATGGGGGGTGTACACGTATAGGGATTAGCGCTGACAAATCGAGAATTCAAATATTCGTTCATTGTTCAAACCGAGAGTTCTTAGAGCTAATTCATGGATTTCGTTTTAATACTGTCCAGGAGGTCTGGTTTCCACTCATCAGTCTTTAGTTCAGTGCTACGCCAGTCTTCGCACTGATACTTCATCAGGTACACGGGGTGTACATTCACTGCCGTCTGGCCTTGGATGATGTCTTCAAAGTTTTTCATGACCGCCTTTTCATCAATACGCTGTAGAGCTTCCTCGAAGTATACGTCAGCCATTTCGTCGGGGTCGATCATCAAGCAATCGTGGTGATCTTGGGATGGATCGTCTATTTCACACCCTGCGCATCGTTCACGCGTTATCTCTCCGATCATGGATACAATCTCTTCTATGTACGCCTTCTTTATAGCGTGCTGTAGAAATTGTTTCCTACGATTGACCATACGTGTGGGCCGAGGATTGACCATGTCATAATCGTCGAAAGCTCCTGCATCACAGGCTTGAATAGTAGACGTCATTTCTTTCAACTCGCAGTCGATGTCTGGAGTTTTGGCTTTCAGAGCACTCCACAAGACAGAGTTTAGTGTGATGCCCACCTTTGTCGGGTAGACTTTCTTGTTGTAGTCGCATTTTCTCCACCTCCTTAAATGTATATGGGATTTACCTTGATACACGTTGTGACTGAGGTAAACGTCATCGTCTAAGTACAGCGGTTCAGGCGTCTGCTTATTACGGTTGACGAACACATCTATCGTAGAGGCGTAGAACTTTACATTGTCCCAAGCCTTAGTGGTCATCGTTATACACTTTACGAACTCAGAGTCCGCTACATCTCCGTGCCTGATAATACGTAGTCTTGCCGTACCATTTTCGCCGAAGATTTCCGCACACACGTTGTAAGCCAGAGGAATCATGGTTGCTGCGGGAACGTATACACAAGTGAGCTCGTAGAGGAGTGAATGGTAACTGAGACCGAAAACGCTCTCCTTTTATCCTATTAACCGTCTAAGGGTCACGTGATGTTTTTATTGTTAGCTAACAAAGGGGCTGCTAACAAAGGGGCTGACACCATACCTCCCTATTTAGACCGGTTTCTTACAACCACGCCCTAATTACGTCACAGGATGACGTCAAACGCGTCATACTTGACCTACTTTCGTTCTCAATTCTGATTGGCCCACTCAGAGCAGGACCCCCTTACTACTTACAGGTAATAAATTGGAGCGATATGAAAGAGCTGGGAAAAACTGACGATGTTTGGCGAATAAAAAGCAACCATATGACTCTACAGAAAAGCATTCATCGGCACCTAACATTCAGACAAGAGAATATGGTGGATTCTCCGACGTATCCTTAGTATCTCAGCTGTTGTTTTATTGCAGGGGTTCATATGGAAACTATGAAGTATGGCTTGCCGGCATCATTTAAAACTGTTGATCGCTTCTCTCTTGCAGAAAACTAGCTTATGCTTATGTATACTATCAAATTTATTTTCTATTTTGTGCTAATGCTGTTATATGAAATAAGTCTTTGGATTATGGACTCGGAAATTCTTTAATGTACGACGGCTGAATATTAAATGTTGGACTAGACGCTTGTATTGAATCATACAACGACAATCTGTAATCGAAGATCTAGATCCCTGGTCCCCAGTAACGCAATAGTACATATACAATAATATACAGGCAATACCCGGAGCCAGTGGCCGCCAGCAGAATCCAGGTATATCTCCCTAGTATAATCCGTGGCGTGTCCTACTCCTCCTACTTCGCTTTACTCATCCTACTCCTCCTACTCCGCTTTACTCACTGCACAGCGGGTCGCATATGTGTGGCGCGGGATAGGGTGGGGCGAGAGACCTGGGGTTTTCACTACATGAGATTCCATGAGCCAGGCTTGCACCCTACAGTAGAATGGGGCGACTGCGCATGCGCGATGAGTAGTATAGAAAGGGTACGCGATCTCCCTATCCCTATAGGTGTGGCGCAGGATAAAGTGGGGCGAGAGACCTGGGGTTTTCGCTACCTGAGATTCTATGGGCCAGGCTTGCACCCTACAGTAGAATGGGTCGACTGCGCATGCACGATGAGTAGTGCGCGATGAGTAGTATAGAAAGGGCAGGCGATCTCCCTATCCTTATAAACTAACCCATGGGGATGAATGAACCCATGGGGGTGAATGAGCCATGGGGGTGAATGAGCACTCGTAGAGATAATAAGTAAGAAACCGACACAGACATCATATTGATGTACGGCGGAATACTGATCGAGTATTCTATTGGTTGAATTAGGGAAATATGGGGATTTATTTTGTAAGTTCGTATGGTACCTATACCGACAGAGATATTTCACCGGACTTAAATGGCAGTAAATTATTTAACCATTAACTAAGGAATAAGTAAGGTCAATATTGGTACCCCTGCACGGTAGAACATGTATTCGCAAGTGAAAGGAATGTGCATACTGGAGTAGCTCTCTACCCTGGGTGGTGTGGGTCCAATGTACCCTGTCCGGTTACCGCCCTTGCATGTAGGTATTATCGGATATATCCTGTGAATCGTTAGCACGTCAAATGGATCACCGTTGATCGAACATTTCTCAGAAGCTTTCTTTGAACATCCTTTGTCGCAGAATGGATCACATGCTAACACCAACTGAGATTCTTATACTATAGTCTGTCCATTTTAATTAGTTGTCCACTTTGGAGCTTGTTAAAAATCAATAGTTGTATTATTAACTCTGCATATTTTTTTCTTGTTTGCAGCGTGTATAACAAACGGAACGCTGCAAAATGAATATCATTACTCTGTGCTATTAATTATATATCACGCTTGAAATAACTTTGTAATTCTCTCCATATAAAACTCCAGTACATTTGTTTGATGTACCAAGACTCAATTATATTGAGAGACGTCATGATGTATTCGTGTTTTATTGACAAATTTCATTGGTGTCGTATAAAATAATAACAGGTGGTTCGTGGGTGTGTCGTTTATATCCCATGCTCAATGAAATTACCGAATGCCCCCTCTATAACCTCACACGGCATTATTGACCTTTATGCAAGTGAACACGAATACATTATGACGTATCTTTATGTAGTTGAGCCACAGACTGACAGTACATAAAAAACTGAACTGGAGTTTCATATGGAGAGCTATTTCAAGCGGGATATATTTCAATATCACGGAGTAATGGTAGTCAATTGCAGAGTTCAGGTGAGAGCAAGGTTGGTATTTATTTTCAGCGAGTTGCGTCATCAAATACGGCCTCTGGCGTCATCATGGATGTGCCATACATAGGCATGGAATTTGTTATCCGGGAAATGGATCTTCTCAAAATGTATCGACCAATTTCAAGTATGAGAAATGCTTTCATATAGGCGATAGAAATCTATTCACCACTAGTATAGACCTATGTTCAACTATGGGCATGAATGGTCAGGAATCAGCTGCTATTCAACCATGTGTGTCATAATGCAGAAGAATTAGTCGCTATATCACGTGTACACAGCGAAATGCGCCCGAGTGTAATTTTTGCTTATCGTCATGAGACGCAGTTTTATTTCTTATTTATGACAATATTTAGCATCCGCTGGAACTTATTATCTGAATTTCATGGATATAACCAAGAATTTTTCTAAATACAACACCGTGATTTGTCTACAGCACAAGAAACTGGACTGTCAAGTTCAGACGGTTTAATCAATCAGGGCGACATAAAAATTGAATGAAGTTACTAATTTTACTCAATGTTTTGCAATAAAGATCCACATTACCATATATTCTAGATGGTATAACGAAGCATGGCATAATGTGTATTTGGTTTGGTTCTATTAATTGTCTGTCGACAAACATATAGGCTTGCAAATCTGCTTAGCAGAATAAGTTGTTCACATCATCTACAGTGAAATTAATTTATAAATACATGTATGATAGTCGAAAGGCATCCAACGGTATTAATAAATAAAGAAACACCATTGGGTGCGGAAGCACTTTATTCTATTCGCAAATACGCTAGATAATCGGAGAGCATGTGTGACATACACTGACAATAATAAATTGTGGGGGATATCACCATTTCAATTGCCAACTTGCACATTATTGACCGAACAAAGAAGACTCTGTCTGTGCAGTGACCCGTGACCTCAGCTGATCAGCTACTGGATCGTATATCTTCAGATTACCTCATCTTTTAATCAGAGAGATTATTTCAAAAAAGTGTCATCATGCTTAGCAAAATGTATAATTCGGCAAATATTACATGAAAGTATGCTATCACTAGTTCAAAATATTATTCTAAGTTAAATGATAGCGTAAAGTGAAAATAGACGAACCAGTGACTGATCAGCTGAAGTCATGGGCCACTGCACTGCAGGCACTCATTTGTTCTCTCAATAATGTGCAAGTCACGAATTCGTATTGAAAATTTTTTCCACGGTGGATATACAATTTCCTTCACTGTAGTACATGAATACCTTGATCCATGTTCACTCAATTTCACTATTACTGCAATAATAAAATAATGCAGTAGTTCGTTTTGAAGATAAATTCTCCGAACAGATAATGTGATTACTATGATGGCCGAGAGGGGCCATCGCACTTCGCCCTCAAGAAGTATGGGGCGAAGTCGCGATGTATGGGGCGAAGTCGCGATAGTACGAAGACGCGAAGCGATAATGCGAAGTCGCGAAGCGATAATGCGAAGTCGCGAAGCGATACGCGAAGTCGCGAAGCGATATTGCGAAGACACGAAGCGATATTGCGAAGTCGCAAAGCGATAACGTGAAGACGCGAAGCGATAACGCGAAGACGCGAAGCGATAACGCGAAGACGCGAAGCGATAATGCGAAGACGCGAAGCGATATTGCGCAAGTCGCGAAGCGATAGTACGAAGCGATACGCGAAGTCGCGAAGCGATACGCGAAGTCGCGATGCGCGAAATCGCGAAGCAATACGCGAAGTCGCAAAGCGATACGCGAAGTCGCGAAGCGATACGCGAAGTCGCGAAGCGATACGCGAAGTCGCGAAGCGATGCGCGAAGTAGCGAAGCGATACGCGAAGTCGCGAAGCGATACGCGAAGTCGCGAAGCGATACGCGAAGTCGCGAAGCGATGCGCGAAGTCGCGAAGTCACGAAGCGATGCGCGAAGTCGCGAAGCGATGTGCGAAGTCGCGAAGCGATACGCGAAGTCGCGAAGCGATACGCGAAGTCGCGAAGCGATGCGCGAAGTCGCGAAGCGATGCGCGAAGTCGCGAAGCGATACGCGAAGTGGTATGAAAGAAATCACTGCGCATGTCACGTTCAATTAGGGTTTTACTGAAAATGTTACCATAACCACCTCAATCACAGATCTAAGGATTTACTGGAAATATAACCGCACATCCAACCCGGATAAGTTTTACATGTTTACTAGGAAATATTTTAGTTACAATACATCGAAAATGAATAGCGTTTTACCAGGAAATATTACACTAACCACACACCAATATAGATAGGGATTTACTGGGAGATGCTATTGTATAACCATAAGCCAAATATATTGATTTACTAGGGACTGAAGAGAACTACGAAAGTATTGAATGATGGGTACTCTCTGCTTTCCTGGTATACATTTGCATATACTACTTCTGTTGTCATTGTTTTCCCATGCTATTGTACCAGACGGGTATCTAACATGGTATATACAACTGTAGCCGTTGTATTGCCACAATGAAACACACGTTCCTGTAATTTTATTGAAATTGTCATGGATGAAATGCAAGAACTATATTTCTAGGTAGTAAACTGAGTATTCTCAGCTGACTATGCGGACTATAATCGAGTGTCTACTCATAATTTATTACATGCAAAGAAAATATAACCGGGTTTGAATGTTCTACATTATACGATATATATCATATATCATGAAAAACATTTAAAAAAACTGTATATTTTGTTTTGTATTTCTTTTTGTTTTATCTCAAGATATAACTTGTTAACAGAACAGTCACACGTACTCAATGAGTAGCTGCATAGGCGAGGTTCTTTTTTTCCAGTTTTATTATTGCACAGGTATCAGCCGGAAGGTATCGATCCCCATCTATATAAGGCAGAGGCTCCCTTCGCAGAGATATATGCGTATGGTATATGAAATTCACGTGACGGGATGGACCTGAAAATATCGAATTTCCCGGATCAGCAAGTCTGCATTGCAATATGGTCCGCCCAACAGTAAGGTAAGAATGAAATGCGCACAAAATCACCTAGAAAATCCGGTTAAATAGGGGACGCTCGCATGACATGCACGTACCGATAAACAGTGCATTGACCACAAGCAATAGTAAGTGTAATGGTTGTCACGAATGACTTTGCACTTTAGAGTTATCCCCCTTGTCTGGATCTCATTCAGCGTAGAAGGAGCCTTCTTTGTCGTTATTCTTTTGGGCCAAAAACAGCTGTGTGAGCGGGCTTGTGACCCAGAGGTTGCCGTATAAATGTTTTTGCGAGCCTTACGAGAAGCCAAATGGTCAGTATATATATTTTTGATGTTGTATTATGCGGACAATTTATTGTTTAACTCGAATCCTGGTATCGAATGCATGATGCATGATTTCTTAGTGTAAATTGACGTTTGTAAGCATAACGTTGTACATGGACTCTGTGTAACCATTTGTAAACGCAATGATATGCATCGATTTATAGATCTGAAAGCTACGTAGACTTCGTATTTGTATTTTGGTCTTCAAAGAGCTCTTGATGGTCTTCCGTTGTACTTCGAACAATGGATGTTAACAGTGAATGTACCGAAAACAAAGGTTGTTGTTTTTAGTAAACGAAGAACAAAGAACTGCAATACTGTTTTCACATATTCCGGAAAACAGCTTGAAACTGCTGATCATTTTAAATACTTGGGTATAGAAATGATCGTTTATAAGTTAAAGAGCAGTCAGTTATGATATGTTCATAACTCTCAGAAAATCTGTTCTATACAAGATTCAACGTATGTCGGCTAATTGTATGTAAACAGAGTGAGTAAGAGGCACAAGGTATGATGGTGTGATTTCTGTTTTCTTTTGCTCGCTTGGTCAGTCGGTCCTAATTGAATCACAGCGAAACATTTTCCAAAGTTATCACATGACAAAACAAACCACATTGGACAATGACATCGCTTTTAATTTTATTATAACTGTATGGGTAGAATTACGTTAGAATGGTACAGCAGCGCACGTGACTGTTTTGCCAGAGTCGAGTGTTGAGTGATCGTGCTGAAATTAATGCGTGCTGATCTGAGTCAGGATTTGATCAATGTGCACCTAGCATAGACATCACCGAGTTGAGGACATTTTGAGAGCAACTTTTATCTATACCGAGGGTGTAGACAGATAGTATAATTGTACAGTGGTCCCCGATACGTATTATATAGAGAGAGAGAGACTGTCGCATTACTGTGGCATTAAGCGACGACGATCCGTATTATAAGGACCATGTGTGGTTGAAATTGTTCAGTATAGATCAAATATCCGCCTTTATTATTTGGCGAACGAAATTTAAAGCAATAGTTATTCCGATACTAGGCACATGTACGCGGGATTAGGACTTTTCCATTTAAAATATACCGTCAGTCTGTTTGTAAAAAATATAAACGGTCTTACGCTTACTGACAGACTGCGAAATCGAACAGTTTCCAGAAAATCAGGGTGTTTTTCGCTAAAATAACTGATTGGTGTATGTATATGTCTACTCGATGAAACATGCACGGAAATGCCCAAGAATAACACAGGCTATGTTTATTATTAGCAATTCCACGGATCACTCTTTCAAATAATGCACACTCGTTAGTTTAATTTGCACGTTTCAAACTAACTGATAACACCACGAAGGAAATGTGTGAACTCGTCCGGAGGACAGAGTTATCAGAATAAACCAACCTACAAATATTGATATGCCATCATAAAACATTATTCCTTGTCGAGTCATGTGGTATACATCACGCAGCTGTTAAGTAGGCCGAATAATTCTTTATGAGTCGCAAGCCATAAATTCACTAAAGTGGACATAATAGTGAAGGTATATAAGGCCAATAACACCGCGGAAAATTTACCTGATAAAACGGGTTCGTGCATATTCGCATTCATGTCACAAAGACTCTTATTTGTTGAACGCTCAAATTTCCGACGCTCCTTTCTGTGACGTGATTCTGGCAGATCACTTGACATTTGTATACGGATATATATAGACAGGTACTGTTTATTTATATAGAGAAACTTCAACGGATCTTGAAAACACATAGGTGTTGATCAGCAGTAAAAGGTAACAAAAATTGATGGTCTTCGATCTAGATTTGTTTGTACATAGCCGCTAATATCACCATGTCAGCCGTTTTCACCAAAATCATGAAAAAATAATTTTCTGCGCAACAAGGTCAGGAAGTCAAAGCATATACGGATATATATCCACAGGTACTGTTTATTTATATAGAGAAACTTCAACGGACACATGAACGTTTAATAACAATGCATAAGTTTATATGAATTATACATTTCATCGAACTGTAAGAGGTTGGAAATTGCATTTTCAGACTATGAAACCATTTCCAAATTCGAAAATCATCCGGTGACCTATGCTGATAATTTTTAAAAACTGATTCCCCACTATGTGATCATTTTATTAATCGAATAAAAAGTGGGGGTCTTCGATCTACTGTTTGATATAAAAAGCTTTGAGTGTCCCTATCCCCATAGTTTTCTAATATTTGCGACGCCATTGCCTCCCCTGATAACGTCTCATATCAGAAAAGGTGATATATTACGTTGGAAGAGTTATTACAGGGGAAATAACCCTGAGTAATGACGTCACCGACGTTGTTTGAGGCATGAACCTCCTTAATGATGCGGAAGTGGCATGAAATGAAGAAAGGAACGCGGTTTCTGATAGTGAAGTTATTGATGTCTCACATATACATCTATCTTATATCATCTTAGCTATTTTTCGATATTTTCCGTATATGGTACGCTATACATTTTTGAAAAGATATGGAATTGTTTTGAAATGAAACATTAGTTATAAGCACATTTTTAATTCGTTATTCTGGCACATAATCTCTAAGACGCTAGCGAAAGGTATTTTTAATCGGACATAGTTAGCGGGCGTTTCCAAACATCGTTTGAGTTTTCCAATTCCGATTTTTGTCGATCTTGCGAACAGTTATTTCTTTTGTTCGAAAATGTTTCTTCCGTCGAAAATAACGGTTCAGATATGAAACACAATATGGCAGTTCAATCATATCAATGGACAAGTGTTCAACTATTGAAAACACTTTCATGCACAATCAGGAATGTTCGAGAGCAGTGTGGATCCTCTAGTTATACTCCCGCTCTCTCTCTCTCTTCTTCTTGTATGGATTATCTCTCTTCTTATTATGGATTAAGAATACTGATCAGCGATACGGATTTGACATTTTTGGAACATCATCATGTCTTGCCGGCATCATTGAAAACTGTTGACCGCTTCTCTCTTGCAGGAAACAAGCCTATGTTTATGTATATTATGATTGTCTTTTTGAATTTGGTGCTAATATGACTTGACAGAATAGTCTTCTGGAAAATCTATTCTAAAGCACATACCAAGAATCTAACGATTCGTGATATGTGTTGTATCTCAGGTACGCTTTTATTGTACCTGTTCATGTGGCAACATGGATGATATGACCACACGGCCCCTAGCACCGGCATAAAGCGGTATTAGATACAAATCTAGAGAGCTATGACTGACTGAAGTGTTTATGATATAGAAACTCGAACGTGTATGCGGGTCAGTCAGGCTGAACCTTGCCGTACTACTTTCGGCTATAATCCTCGATCGTTTTTTTTCAATCGCTTATATTTTCTCGATTAAAAAACGATTGAATCGCGATATCGCTTTTTATTCGCGAGAATTTTCTCGATTGAAAAACGATTGCCAACAGAAAAAAACCCATTCGAACAGCGATCGCGAATGAATCGTTTGTTTTGAAGAAAAAAAACATTCCGTCGCGCCTTGGAAAATCGCGACTTCGAGAAAATTTGACGAAATAAACGATTCATTCGCGAACGATAATTGGAAACGGTGCCTTAGTTAAAATTTTATAAATATAGAACTAGGCAGAAATTTAAAGAACGTAAGGCACCATTTACTAGCTGTAGTTGTCTTTGATCAAGGTATTTAATCAAATTTGAGATGTGTTAAAGAATTTTCACGAAATTTCAATTGAAAAATGAAGGCTATTGCTTTCCTTCCATTTTTGTATTATTTTGAATATTTTTTACACAGTAGGAGCAAGAGTTATAAGTGAATTCTTCAGTACCTGCGGTTTCACAAAATATATTTACATTATTATTGTTATTTATTTTTTGATACAGAAGACAAATTATCAAGGGGTGTTCAAAACTGCCTCAGGTGGGTTACGTATCCTTTTAGAAGCCAATCGTTGATGTTTTACGAGCAGGTAAAAAATATGTATAAAACAGTATACCTGATTTATCCAAACTAAAAGATCAAGGTGAAGTGAAAGCTGCATGTGCCATGAAATTTGTTAAGAAATTATACCTGTAATTTAGATACAATCAAGATAACTAAAAGGACGTAACCATTTAAACAGTGAAGATGCTTCTGAAAGTTTTTATTTTGAAGTAATCAAGGCATAATTAGACATCGAAATTTCTCAGTTAACAATTGGCTTTAGAAAGATGCCAATCACGAGCATCAACCCTAGAAGTCTTAGGTTATCTGCCCCTAGTGCTCGCGCAACTCCACAGGTCTCAACCGTCTTCCGGGTCCACAATTTTTTTGGAAGTTCCACTATTTCGCCGTTTATCTGGAAACAGAAATAATATAGTAAGCATTATAAAAATGTCTCAATCCATGATGATAGTTTCATTCTCCGAAACAGAACTTGGCATTTAGAATAAATCGATCTTCTCTTGTC
Source organism: Hanleya hanleyi (assembly GCA_036873755.1). NCBI lineage: Eukaryota > Metazoa > Mollusca > Polyplacophora > Lepidopleurida > Hanleyidae > Hanleya > Hanleya hanleyi. The sequence goes on along the minus strand of JAVTVY010008187.1, from coordinate 20,027 downwards.
TACGATCTTGTCTACTACGATAATGTATACAGAGTTTTTGCAAGTAATCGAACAAATGCATTAAGTGTTCAAAACTAAATTTCAAAACTTTCAATGAAATTAAATTTAAATTTAAATAAAAAATATTTTTTATTTTTCAAGAATTGTCCGTATTTTGACTAGTCTATTTTGATCACGTCCTTAAAGTAAAATAATTGCGGATTCCCATGAAATAACTGTCAACGTTAAAACTATAAGCTTATTATTATAAATGTCCCGGTGTCATCTGAAACTCTACCCATTGTTAACATTTCATTGAACATTTGCGTGACATTGACCATCTTACAATCCAAAGCACCAATGATAAGGTTTGAAACTACTATTCCAGAGAGGAATTCCTCTCGACTTCATTTGTTTCGGAAGTTTTTCATGATGTAAAAAGCGAGACATGAAGGTTCGTTGTAACGCAACTGGCAACGATTTTTGACTAAGGATGTTAGTTGCGTCGCCTATAATCGAACGCTAGTTAGGTATATAGTCCACTAAATTCTGAATACGATGAATTTATCCCGTTGGCTTGTCAATACCATTCAGTTCTTCAGTGTACGGAGATAAAGTAACACACTTAACGATGTGTATTATCAAACTGACTTACAGGATATTTCATCGATCCGTGCGAACATTGAGGACGAAATCCTTTGACATCATCTTTTGTAATATACTCCTGAAAACGCTGTACCGATTCATCGTTCCAGTGGACAGTTTTCTCCATGACTTTAGTCCAAAACTTGCCTATGTGTTCCGGGGGATCTGTCACCACACCATAACGCCTGGATAAGAATATAATCACATCGCCCGTCACACGCACATTATATATAGTTACCCACATACCACCGTATCACAGATGTAGCTATGTTATATTTTCCAGCTTTGTACATGGTATATGTTTTTCTTCTAAAACAATACATCGTTATCGGCACAAATTATCGTTACACTTTTATAGTAATATACAACCATCATCTTAACCTAGACAAGAAATACACATACAATTTATATCAGGTACCCACAGTTAAGACAAAGTGAAATGGCTGAAAAGAAAACCACACGAAACAAACTTACACTAAAAAACATATATCGAAGATAAATAAATATAGATGGTACTTGGTATGTAACCCCATTGGTATGTAACCCCTGTGGGTTCCATGGTACAGCTAAATACTTTTCTTTGGTGGGACCATGAGATTCCTATTTCTAAATAAGACTGGTTTATTTACCAACATCGTTTTGCATAATTTCTTTCAATACAATCCTGTTTAAATTTATTGTCAGCCGTATTACATTTGTATATCGTTGTTGTATTTAATAATGTTTTAGTTGGTGGAAAATCGGTCTGGTGATGGAGTATCTACAGTTATAAATATACTGTTTGGCTATTAATATTAAATGGTCAAATAATTACATTTCAACGGTAGTCCAACCCTATAGTCCAAGAGCTAGGGCACTTTTAGGGTACATGAGCATGTTCTATGGGTCAGAATTTTATGCTGAGTCTGAAAATGCGCTTCTTGGTGATCAAAGCTGCTGCATTTTGGATGAAAAACACGATTTTTCGATTTTTAAACAAATCTCCATCGAAATTGATAAAACGAATTTATAATTACCAACTATTTAACTGCACCTCCATATTTGGTTCCAAGTTGAAGGTGTTGAACTGGTCCAAGCATACACTTGAGGAAAATACATATGTAATTGATGGTCTCACGCAATTATTTCGTTCAAAATGAGGTTAAGATTTCTCAAATTCATAAAACATATCGCTAGAATCATCCCGCCGGTATCTGTATTTCCATGGATATGATATTTTCATGCATCCAGAAAACTGACGACAGTAACTGAGCATTCAGCAATACGAAGTATAACCATGATCACCCGATTCTAGTGGCGAAATTTACCCCTACCCCCTTTCGGCCGAATATTTTTCCACAGAGACGGAGATTTGGCTCCATAGTTTGGCTCAACTTCACGAATAGAGTTGAAATTTTAGCAATCTGTATCTGGTTCATTGTATCAAACGATGCAACTTATGGGTCAATGGGCATCATATTACGTCAAGGTGACGTCATGAAATCCAATCGTCATTCAACATATTACTTTCTCGTTGTATTCATTTTTCACACTATTTTACGGACTGATACCCTACGTTGCATATATACCTCCTCCGTATATTGCGCGCCTTGGATGTGCTAATATACCAGCTTATTATCCACTGTTTGTAGGGTAACAGACTGATGTACTCAACGGAAAGCAAATGTTTCGTGTTTCTGTTGCAGAATAGTAATTTCATGTCCTTTGTTATGTTTGTGGTAGAAACAACGAACAGAACTGAACGCACAAAGAAAACGGAAAGCTTTTATAAGATAGACAGCATTATAGTGTATAGACAGCATAATAGTGTACACCGGTGATTTATTAAGTAAATTATGCAACGTTTAATATTATTCTGAAATGCAATTTGTGCGCTGGTCCACATTTATGCCGCACTCTCACATTGTAGGTTTTATTGTAGAATTGTGTGTGTGTTGTTTGGCCTCTTAGCTCGATGATAGATGTTGGGTGCGACAATCTGACCCGGAAAAATACCAAATCTTGATCTTAGAGATATGTGATTCAAAATGGGCGTAAGCTGTCAGGCTAAGCTCAGATATCTCTCACTTTTGATAAATTTGCACAACGAGCTAAGAAGAATGTCTTTGGCTATAGGAGCAGATGACCCCATATGACCGCCATTTTGAATTTTACCAGCACATCTTAATCTTCGAAAAAAATAGACTCAAAATAGGCGTAAGATGCTAGGCTATGCTTAGATATCTCTCAGTCTTGGCAACCTTTCACAATGAGCTAAGAATAATGCCTTGAATTTTTCGAGAAACATGAAAAAGTATTTTTTTCAGATGACTTCATGTGGACGCGATTTTGAATTTGACCATCAAATCTTGATCTTAGGGATATGTAAATAGATTCAAAATGGGAATAAGATGTATTGCTATGCTGAAAGACCCTCAGTTTTGAAAAATATGCACACTGAGCTAAGAATAATGCCTTGAGCTATACGAAAAGATGAAAAAGTGTGATTTTCAGATGACCCCACATGTACGCCATTTTGAATTAAGCATGACGGTTAATCACTAGAACTTCGGAAATATGTTCAAATTTAGCCCAATATAATATCGTTTGGAAAGTCTTGGCTCTCGATTTTTAGTCATTCTGATGATACCGGCTAAAGTTCAAACGAACGCCACATTTCCATAATTCCCTCTCTATCAACGAGTCCAGAAATGGTTAACCCAAACTACTCAAAACTCTGGAAAGAAAAGTTGACACCAACAATTTTCTCAAGCGAGAAGGTTCAGTCGATAAGAAAATGCATATTGCCAATAATTTACAAACAAAAAATGCGCAAAAAATTATGCCCCTGCACTAAGAAGCCAAAATGTGATGTAAAGCTAATAACTGGGCATGTTAATCGCCAATATGGTATTTTTATTGACTTCATAAATCACCGATATACAAATTGTATTGTCTGTCTTAAAGCTGTCAGTTTTCCATTTGCGTAGAAGCTTTGTTCGTTTTTCCTACCACGGAAGACATCCAGTTATTACATTTCAACAGAAACAGTTGTATTCAGTTAAATATATCAGTAAAAAAAAGTAAAAAAGTTCAAGAATGACGTTTGGAATTCATGCTGTTAACGTCACGTCAATATGACGGTCAGTGAGATATACATTGTAAATTGTATCATTTGATACAGCATGACCCAAATATGAGTTGTTGAAGTTTTCCGCTCTCTGTCCGCGAAGATGAGCCAGATAGTGGAGCCCAATCGTGGTCTCTACAACAAAACAATCACATTTTCTCGATTCTGCCGAAAATGGAGGGGTAGGGTAACTTTATGGCAAATTTCGCCACAAGAGTCGCGTGACCACGATCCTATTTGCTATTGTTGAATGCCCAGTGCCTGTCGTCAGTTTTCTGAATGCATGAAAATAACCTACCGGTTGGAATAAAGATATCAGCTAAATAATTCTGGCGATATGTTTTATATATTTGATCGATTTTAACCTCATTTTGGACGGAATAATCGCTTGAGACTAAGATAATCGATAACATATGGCTTCTTCTCAAGTGTATGATTGGACCAGTTCAGCACCTTCAGTTTGGAGCCAAATATAGAGGCCCATTTAAATATTTGGTAATTATACATTCGTTTTAGCAATTTCGTTGAAAATTTGGTAAAAAAATAATCGAAAAATCGCGTTTTTCATCCAATTGCAGCAGCTTTTACAACCAAGACGAACATTTTCGCAATCCGCACAAAATTCTGATCCAGAAAACATACTCAAACTTTTTGGGCTCCGACGTACAATTAAAAGTGCCCTAGCTCTTGGACTAATTCGACACCAGGCCAACTGTACGTGAACGAAACCCTCAACTTCTCACTTCTTGCAACAGATTATTGACAGAAGTACACTGTACAATGTAGGAACTAGTTTTCAATAGTCCCAAACTCATCTTTACAAAATGTGCATTTGGAATATCCCGAATTTGTTATTAATACTGGTATTTGGCTTGTTACCAAGATTCTGTGTATAAACTTAAATTGAAAGTTTCACATTCCACGTCTGTAATTTACATGGTTTTGCCGTTATGTATTGTTGTTTCATTGCATTTAATATATTAGCAATAACCTTGCAGGTCTCACAGCAGCCACGATAATACTTGAATTGCAAGCGTCTGGTCCGTCATTCATAATTCGGCCGTCGTCCATTGAAGAATATTCGCGCCCATAATCCAAAGACCTTCTCCATATTCTATATAACAGCATTAGCTCCAATTTTTTAAAGACAATCCGAGTATACATAAACATAGAGAGAAGCGGTCAAGAGTTTTCAGTGATGCCGACAAGACATCATGATGTTCATCCAGAGAATGATGTATCTCAGTCACGCTTTGATTGTGACTGTTCAAATGAGCACCATTAGGATCTTGATTTACATGGGTTCATACGGCCCTCGCCCCAGGTTAAGCGGAATTAGACACAAGTTACAAAAAAAATCACCATGAATCTTGCATACTACGCTGGTATTTTGCTATCAGCATGCGATTTGTATCGCCAAATTTGAGAAACTTTGAGTGAATGCGCTTGGTGGTATGGCCCTGTTTTATCAGTTTCTGCAATTATTTTTTGTGACGTTGACGTCACATTTAACACAGGATCTAGCAAATGCTATTGAGCGAGATATATATACGCCATATGCAGGTCCCACTAAAATATTACGGTACAGAAAGGGATAGTTTACGATGTCGAAATTGTAATCATCTCTTTTGTCATAAAGTCGAAGGTCCGTTTCATTTTTATAGAGATAAAGGTCCTTCAAATCCAGTGAAGGTGAATATATATCCTTCACTACGTCACTCATATAGCGATTATCCACAGCGAGAAGATCGTCTATATAGCGTTTGGTGAATGAGACGGAACGGGAGTTAAAATGATCGGTTTTATAAGCGCCTTCATATATTCATAAGGTATAGGTCAGCCAACAGAGGTGTACCCTTTAAAATACCTATATGCTGTTGACATGTTGTGTTGCCAAATCTCGCATAGGTATTTTTAATGAGAAATTCAAGCAATCCTATAAAGAAAGAAACATCCCATGAATGATATCCCTTGTATGTAGTAGAGCTAAATAATGCTCTATCGATTCTGATATTAAAATTACGTTCCAGGTAGGACAGAGAGAGCATGTCGTTTTGGTTTGGTCGATATGCTGTCCATTCTACAGGAAGATTTCGCACAACAAGGAGAGCTTTCCTTCAGAGAAGGGTTCTGTTATACCACTGTTGAATGCACGGATTTTTTATCTTTGAAACGAGTATTGCTTCATGGACATGATAGATCTTCATGTGTGCTATCCCGATGATTATTCCCAATGTTGGTTGTTTCATAATACTGGATCCACGCTACTATTGCATTATTCCTACGAAGTAGGCTACAGATCGCAAATTGTCCGGTAATGAGTCAGTCAGTCAGGCAGTCAGTCAGTCCATCCAAATCCTTTCGTCGGCAAAATAAGGAGAACCGTTGACATTAGAACCTTGATTTTTGGCATAAACGTGCATTAGGGCATTGATCTGAAATAATTCTGATTAAAATTAGATTTATAATTAACACTTCAGTATATTGTTATAGATAAATGTATACTGTAGCCTTTAACGTGTATCCTATTTCACATCCAACCACTTCATCACTGACCACATTCAGGTCAAATTACCCACTGCTGCTAAAAATACCCGGTCATTGATCCCCTTTCCACTGTATGCCACATCAGTCCACAGAAAATACACGGCACATTCTTGTACTCCCAGCCTTATCACATTTGATGGCATGTTTAGCGGGCTGTTTAATGTCTACGCTAGGAAATGTTCCAGGGTAGTTGACAGGCATGCAATAAGATACTATAGTATATGCTATACAGGAGGGTTGTGATGGGGGCGAATTAATAGTGGGTGATTTGACTTCAATAAAAACCAGCATTGAAACACATCAGTAAAATACGTCAAACGTGCACATGTATACATGGCTGTTTTGGGAGTTCAACTCAACAGTTTGTTTATGTGTATATTAATATTTCTACATTGCCTAGAAATAACTACAGACTTGTACTACCTGTACTTGGAGGAAATATTAAAAAACAATGAGGAAATTATTAAAGACTTATATTCACCTGTGACACCCTCATACATGTATGCACTGATGAAGCTAAATAGTTAAACACACACACGGGGGGGTAAATGTTCTTGATTTAGCTCTACCAAAAGACACAAGAATACTAGAACATATGTAATAATACCTACTAAAAGTATATTGGATCATATTTAGCTTTATCCACCACCTGCAGCATAAACAAGATATCTGAGGGCAATTATTATGTGTTTCTTCATTGTGCTTGTGCAAAATCTGTATATCTGAGACTGTATGCAGTGTGAAGGGTTACCCTAGAGGACACCGTCCACTGTAATTTGATGTGACAAGCAGCACGAGTAGAAACCAGCCTTATCTCAGTCGGCTTGGATATAAATCACTGTTAAAAACAACAAGGCTCGGATAGAGCCTCTCTCTGTGTTTGTTCCAAGGAGTAACATGGCCCTATTCAACAGAGAGTGTGCGACTTGGATTCAAGGGTTAAGACATTGGAGGGAAATACAATTTTGACAGCAGAAATATGACCCCGCCATTTGCTGATTAGAGCGATAAAACAGGGTAGGCTAAATGGACCCTTTTCAATGCAGTATTTCTTGGCATGGATGTGAAAATATGAGGACATACTTTGGGGTTTTTTTGTACCTCTTGAATATTGACTATATATCACACTTGGATATAATTTGAACAAAAAATTACATATGTAAACAAAATATGTCTAAATTTCTCTTGTCATTTCAAATCTTGATCCATTTTGATTCCTTGATTAGGGGATACAGAATCACTGTCACAGCAATTCCGATTCACACAACGAAGCTGAGGTGGTTTAACGTTTATCAATGAAGAAAATCACCGATCAACCGCCATAGAATATAATGTGAAACAAGAAAACCGGAATAGTACATTCATCAGATTGCCGATGCCCAAAATGTGTTGTCTCATATATCTAGATAACAACGTGATGTAGAGACGCTATTTATTCGTCCTTGTACCGGTTATGCTCAGGAGAATGACATAGAATCATTATTATCTTGTGCATAGAAGGTGTTGGTCTAGAGTTGAATTACCGTAAACTACATAAATGCTACCTTTCTACTATAGTACTATATATAAAAATTTGTTGTATTGTTGGGAAAATAATGTGATTCAAAAAGTTGTTTTGACCCTGTACAAGGGCACTGAAAACCATTAAAGAGATGTAAATGTATTTTCACACGTAAAGCTTGAAATCTACTGAACCTATATTATTCAATCTGTTTCCTTTAATTAAAAAATTGTAAAATTAAATCAGCGATCGTTATTTATTTTGGAATGAAGGCGCATTAGGAGACTGTTACCAACAAGTTCTGAGCTGACCTACTTTTGATGAAAATTTCTGGTGATTTTTGATGAAAATCACTGGCGATTCTGACTTGGGCGGTGCCCATCTTAATATAGGCAGGGTTTCAACTGGGGGTGGGGATTTCCAAGAGTTCAGTTCGCGTTCGAGTCCTAATGCCTACTGTACTTCCTAGGTCCTGTGACGTTAGTCACACTGCCATGTTTCATTAGGATTTTCTTTTATTGTCCATTGTGTAGAGCATGCCGAATGAATCAAATGCCAAGGGTATCTGCAAAACATATTTTCGACAATCATTCATTCGGTGTCATTTCTAACGCCGTTGTTAAAGTTTCAACATTGACCCTTCTCATCCCTTCTTTACTGTATTCATGTATTATAGTATTCCTTTTAAGTTTTGTCTGTTTTCCCATCCCATATACAATTGTAGAATATTCTATTCAATTTTGTTAGATACTCTCTTGGCCGAGATGGAAGATTCGAAAGAATATGACTTATTTTCGATAAAGTTAAACTCTTATTCTCCAAAATATTTTAAGATTTCTTCTCTTCAAATTAAATGAGAAGAGCTATATTTTATTAAGTTTAAATCATGTTTATTAATTAATGACGTGCCGGTAGTGAATTTCACTCGTAAATATTGTGAATGATCTAGCATTCCAGTCAGGCTTGATGCCGGTGTATGACCCAGTGCTCCGACTTGCCAGCGAGTAGTTCAGTTATTTATGGGAAAATTCTAGAACTACCAGGGTCTCTTGGCGTGACGAATATTTTCCCCAATAAATCGGCCTCCCCCAATAATAAAAAAAACTTTCTGATCTTCAATTATTATGGTCAGGGATTAGTCTGTTAGCTATACAAACTGACATCATGTTTTGAGCAGTGTACAATAAAGCAACTTCTATCCAATTCTTCAAGTACTGGTAATCATGTTTATTTTTTGGCTTCGGCAGGGATACTATTATCCCTGTTGTTGTGTAACGGCGAGTTCCCTAGACTCATAACCTTCGTTGATGGATTGAAGAATTGGATACCTTTCCTCCTTAGAGAAAATAAATGGAAAACTCCGCTGTAACTCCGTCTGGTTGCCAATTTTCTAAAATGTTTGCTTTAGTTCGTCTTAATATTTGACCTTGTAACCATTCCTTTGTTTTAATGTCTAATAATGGTACGTTTCTTGTATCGATCGATTCTTTCCAGTTTAGGTTTTCCCGTTGATTTTTTTCTGTTTGTTTATGATCTTGTCTGCATAGATTTTGTTCTAAATTGCAAAATTAACTAGTTGGTTTTTCATCATTTTGCGATCCACCTTGCACGCGCACTCCTCATGATTCCCTTGATTTTATCCTTTACAACATCTTCTACTTCTTTTCTGTTTTTCTGCAGGTCCTCAACCTTATCTTGGGGTAGATAATCCAAGTTGTTTTGAAATTCCAGTCCTTTCCCCATCTAAACCTGATTTTTTTAATGTCTCGTTTCATTTTCCAAGACGAATATGAGAGAGTTTTTCCTCTTAATTTCTTTGGGAAGGTGTCCAATTAAATTAGAGACGGTGATAGGTTTATTAGCTCATCTTAGGTGTAAGGGATTGCTGCATATTCATCGAGATATTTATGTATAACTAAACACCAGCATCCCTGTTTGTAGATCCTGTATCACCGGCTTGACATTTAACCCCTACTTATGAAACAACTTTCACTGTCTGAATTACAATGCACATGTACCATTTCAGTTATATGATATTCAATCGCCACAAATCTAAAGCTGTCTTATCATGTAAAATTCAACAGTATGCTCAGAAAGAATGTGCTTCGAAAAGATTACCTTTGGGAAGTATTGCAGACTGGAGAAGATTTGGAGAAAATCTTCCATGACCTTGATCTGGCTTGACGCTTTCCTTACATGTCGTACTAAGTAAACATTGAAATCTACGGTACTTTCTCTTTTTTTTCTGGGCCCAATTACCGTGCATTCATGGATCGATAAATTAAAACAACGTAAAGACAGAAAAATATCGTTCATCGCAAACTCCATGGACCTCTCATTTCACACAAATCGTCGGGGGTATGAATAGCGCATGAATATGCTGCAATGACTACCGGTGATCAGGTCAAAATGTTGTCGCAAGGTAAACTTTCTGAGATTGAATAGAATGTGCTATGTCAGACGAAAGTGATAAATATGACATCAGCATTTTTACAATCTGGATAGGGATTTATCAGGCTTACCAGCCAAATTATCGCTCGTTTTATACTTTTTAGCTGGCGTGCCTACCAAACAGTACACAAAGACCGATAACATGTGCATATATATGTGTCCAATTATGTGGGCAGGTTCGATAACATGTGCATATATATGTGTCCAATTATGTGGGCAGGTTCGATAACATGTGCATATATATGTGTCCAATTATGTGGGCAGGTTCGATAACATGTGTATATATATGTGTCCAATATGTGGGCAGGTTCGATAACATGTGTATATATATGTGTCCAATTATGTGGGCAGGTTCGATAACATGTGTATATATATGTGTCCAATTATGTGGGCAGGTTCGATAACATGTGTATATATATGTGTCCAATTATGTGGGCAGGTTCGATTTATGTCCATTCACATTCATAAATTGGGAGTGATACTATCGTTTCGTGTGAGGTATTTATCCAATTCGCAAATGCTTTTCATGAAACTCAGTGTCGTGTTTTCATGATGGTGGCATTTAGACATTTTCGAACTTTTTAGGAAAGCTGTTGAGAAGGTAGCAGAGAACCGCAACCCTGCAAGCTGTGCATACTTCATAGTCTTCACATGAACAGCTGCAGTAAAAGCGCTGCTGAGATTCTAAGGTTACGTCCGAGATTCTTCCGTATTCTCGAGTCTGAATGTTGGGTGTCGAAGAATTCTTTCCTGTGTAGTCATATGGGTTGCTTTTTAGTCGCAAGACGTCGTCAATTTTCCCCACGTCTTGCAAATCGCTCCAATCATTATACATATTTTAAAAAGAATACTCAGTTATTTCTCCCGGTTATGAAAATAAAGTTATCATAGCAACCACCTGAACAGAAGTTGATTAGATGCCTTCCTTTGAACACATTTCATTTGTCATGCTCTAGAGAACAGTTCCTAAATCCACAGGACGCAGTTAGACATTATCTGTTAACTATTGATGAGCGGAAGCCAGTACCACGAGCTTCGCGGATTGCTATTAACTAGTCATATTCCTATATAATTAGAAATACACGTTATGATATAAGTGTTAGATCTAAAATTCAGTAAACAGTTGATGTTCATGAAGAATTTCACTGCCTGAAAACGCAAGTTTCCATTTCCGGAAACCTCCTGGAAACAGGTTTGGAAACCGTGTCGCTACAGTTCCCAACAGGTCTCCAGAGAGTTTCCGACATCGGAAACTTGAGCCATTCGCCCAGTTTTCCCGCACCAAAAACCAATCAAACAGACTGTAAATAGTTTCTGTAAAGAGATAATCGTTCAACGGTTTTTAATGTTAGCAGCAATATCATTGCAATCATTTTTCTATCACTGAAACACTGCCTATTTCGCTTCTAACTGAAGCATTCAAACATTGAAGCAAGAGGACTATCTTACCCAGCCGTTGCTCCAAAAAACTTCGCCAAGTAAGGTCTGGTGGGTGCGGAGGCACAGTTGGACAACGCTATCTTGGGATAGTACAATATGAAGGCCAAGCACATCTCATGCCGAGTACTCAAACCTCCCTATAAGATGGAATATGAGCAGAAAAAAGGTCCGATGATATACTCGTCCAAATTGGGTACCGTAGTTTGCTTGTTCAAACAAGACGCCCAAACCGGTTGCATTGTCGAAAGATAGGATTTATTTCTCAGTTATACATACATACAAGGCTATACATTGAAGGAGGTTACGTTTACTCTCTTGTGAGTGCATGTCTGAAGTTCAACACAAAGTACCGACATTTCGGCCTAAATTTTTCCATAGACCAAACGTCATTTTGACTAGCTGGTGAGAGCCACTTTAGTAAAAGCATATATACTCCACTAAACAAAACGTACATGTACACACGAGGCGTTTAGTAAACCGCATGAATACAGAACGATATAGATGTTGAAAATAGACAAGCATCTCAACAAATCTCCCTCTACCAACGTTATAAATATATAAATGAGACAATACAGAAGCAAGCGTCTGGTTTCAGATAATGTGAACATGAGTTGTGTACTCACGTATGTAATGTTGGGTACGTCTGTTGAACTGTAGTCACATTCCACGATTAAGTGATCGCCCTGTGAAAAGATATATAAATCTACGAATTTGAACACGGTTGCTCTTGTTTAGATGGCGAGTGTCTATAACTTAGCTGTTCATCCCAGAGTGTTTGCAAAGACATTAGAAGAACGCATTAACCCTACCAGGCCTGAGGGGCCAAAATGGTCCCCCTACCAAACTTTCTGCGCTATCTTCGGAACGACATAAAACGGCGGATCTTGGATAAATTCAAGATGGCGACCACGTGGGGTAAGAGAAAAGTGATGTTTTTGTCATATTTCTTCAAAATTTATGCTGTTCCCCGATGAAAAGTGGACAAAAACTATTTTATTTCAGATCAGATTAATATTTACTAATTTGTCATGCAGTTTTTGCGGAGAAATTGCATAAATGAAAACAATCTGAAAATCTGACCGAAAAATCAACAAAAATGCTGCTTTTGAAATTGACGTCACTGTGACGTCATCAAAGCGGCCATCTTCGATTGTTTTTACATTTTCCGGTAGAGCTTGGCCCAAGGATATAGTGTGGTAAGTTTCTGCTCCCTAGCTCAAGGGGTAAAAAAAATAATTAGGAAGGGGCGGGGGGCGAAATGCCCCCCAGTCCTGGACAGGTTCCAAAAATCCCAGGCCTGATAGGGTTTTAATGCATGCTTCGCGTTCTTAATCAGCATTTATAACGCTTAGAAATGAACGGGATCGCAGAATTTGATTATGTAAGAATGTATTGGAAAAAATAAGGAAACATTTTGTGTGTGTGTGTATTTACCGGTAAGATGGTTACTTCCTTCTTCAAAAGCACCATTTCTTGAAAGTTAAAGTCGTAATTCTCATCGGCAAGTATCTGTTCCTGCTCAAAACCGCCCCGAAAATGCCGCAATCTCAATGCTCGTCCAAGCAAATGTGAGTGTAGGGTTACGCCAAATACCTTGATTCCTTCGGTTTGGTTAACCATCGCCTAGAACGAAAGAGGCGGGAAGAAGCAAAAGAAGTGATTAAAACAAGTTTGATCATTTGTGAAATAAAAATAAAATAAATCATCATGAATATGGGTCATCGTATTGACTCATGTAGTGTATTGAAATAAATATACCAATCTCAAAAATATCTGTCAAAAATTACTTCCTTTCATATTGAATATTCAGTCCCAAGGCGGAATTTGGCGTAGCCTTATATAAACATACATGTATATAAAACAAACATATACTATATATAGTAGTGGTTATACTCGCATCTGCGTGCACAGCAAAATACTAAGAATGGCTCGGTAAAGAAGATGGTGGCATCTTCCAGTCATTGCGATACAGATGAATACACATTCGGGTGACCTGGCTTACTTCTGTAGGATTCTGGATTGGAGTCTTCCAAGTTTATTGTAGAGATACGCAAGAAATCCAACAAAAAAGAGACTGGGTCCTTTATCGCCTGTCTTGTTTCGATATATGAGAACTTCTGCCTTGCAATATTTTATTTGAAAATACATCTGTTTTATTTTTCCAAAAAAATTGTGAATGAAAGTTATTTTGCATATACAAGCTAGTAATTTGACACAGTTTATTTTGAAAATGGCCAGGTCTCATAGAACATCCAGTTAACAGAAGCACAACATCTATTGTAATAATAGAACCGTATTTCCGTTATATTGTGATTGCCCTTTTGATAGATTACACTATCTTAGTAATAGCATGGCTATCTATACAATAGGAAGTGTCAGGTCCGACATTCAATACTCAATCGTCGCCTGTAAAAGTATTTCCGCATGAATAATCAAAAGTTCTATTGCGCATGTCAGCGCCAATTCTACAAGTGTGTGAAATAAAAATAATAACACAAGATGACTTTCTACAGGAAAGAAGTGGTCAACATTTGTCAATGATGTCAGCAAGACATAATGATGTTCTAAATATAAAATTCTAATCACTGACCATTATGCTTTATCCAAAATGAATTCCAAGTGGTTTCAAGATTATCAATTGTATTCACCCTTCGATTGTGACTGTTCATGTGATCACTATGGAGATGTAAAACACACGATATTCAAACGGCCTCTAGCCCCAGTTAAACGGAATCATACGGAGGTTACGGAGCGTAGCGCAAGAGATCAGAGACCATCGTATTTTGCTGTCAGCGTACTATATTTATCACAGCATTTGAGAAAATTTGAATAATGTTGCATATTTAGTAGTTAGGAACCGTGTTTCTGTAACAGTTTTAATAATTTTTATAATTAGTCTTTATTAAATGCCCTCTATCATCATGCACATTGATATTTTAATTCTGGTCGGGCTCTTGCCTTAGAGTGAAATTTAACCTCATTCAATCCACACAACCAGCAGTTGTCATGAATCAAAACGTAGCTGTGAATGACTTACCTACGGGGCTTGTTTAAAAGTCACGTCACTATTTATCGAAGGTAAATTTTATAAACGCATTGCATATCAGTTTGAATAAAGAAACCGAAGTCATACCTGAGTGAGACATTCTGGGAAGCAGTGCCCCTCTGAGCGGAAGCTGGGAAGGTTCGGGGGGATTACTTGTGTCTCTGATACAGTCACTCCCGTATCTAGCAAACCAGCGTCGTACCTCCGCAACTGAGGAGTCACGGTCACCCGCAGTCCAGATGAGTCAATCAGGTCTGTTAAAGAATTGAAAGAATGTTTTCAAATTCAAAAAATTATTGTAACCACATTGTAGTCCGTTGATATTCATTGGTATGCAGCGTTTCCACGTCGAACGTCATTATTGACGTAAAACGTCATGATATGCGACTTACAAGGTTCTAGTGCGAAGGAATCTGGTTATTGTATTTTTCCCCAGAAACGCTGCTTCCAATCGCTTCAAGTGTATCGTTTGAACGTCCCTTGTCGCAAATACACGATCCATCGTCGCAAACAAGTGTTCTATGAACTTGAAACCTAAGGAGCTTGGGTTATGGGCTGTGGGTTTTACAGAATGGATTAAAGGAAATTCGACAACATGCGAGTCTGACGAAGAGGTGCATTAAGCTGCTATCTTGCATACTAATCATCAAACGTTGCCGTAACCAAAACAAAAATATGTTCTTCCCGTATGCGTCCCTCAGAGCCGCCCTAGTGGCATTTTGTTAAGAGGTAAGGGAGCTTCTTGAAATTAGGACATGAGTTCCTTGATAGGAATGGCAGATGCCGGTTATCCATATGGGATACACCATGCCCAGTTTGGTGTTCTGATCTGGATGGAGAGGAGTTCCAATTGGAATTGGCATATACCATTCCCCCCATGCCATTACATGGCGTGGCATAAGACATCCTTTGTCTGCCGAGTTTCAAAAAGTATGCCATGGAGTTCCTATGAGTTCCAACACGGCGCACCATGCCACTCTGTTTGGAATGCCCTGTGCCAGTTCCTAGCACTCCCCAATTTCAAGAAGCTCCCTAAAATAAGATTATCAGAAAACCTGTATTACACTTCCAATCAACCAACTCCTATGGCAGCTGACTTGCGCGTTTACGGTTTACTCTACACCTTCACTGCACAATACGTCGAGCTTAA
Organism: Hanleya hanleyi; assembly: GCA_036873755.1. Classification (NCBI taxonomy): domain Eukaryota; kingdom Metazoa; phylum Mollusca; class Polyplacophora; order Lepidopleurida; family Hanleyidae; genus Hanleya; species Hanleya hanleyi. Next base: position 4,159 of record JAVTVY010008187.1, on the reverse strand, counting down.
TCCATCATAGCTCACTGTGAAGAAAAAAACCGAGCTCGACAGCAAACCACCGATGAGCTGCCAGACAATGTCAATACGGGACCGACACGACACGTCGACTGTGACGATATTGGGTTAAATTGGACTTAGGCCTAAGTCATCTATGCTCGCATCCTCTTTTCTTCGGGATCTGTGACGTTCTTACCCTGTCCGGGAGACATTTTGTTAAAAAAAGTCAAGATTTGTGGTCAGACCCCAGCTCCCTTGAATCAAACACCAGAGAGCATATATCTGAGCAGCCTGACCGTATATTTATGTAACGGGTTGTCCACACTATTCTCCTAATGCAAATTGAAGCTGCTGTTGCCAGAGGAGACAATGTCTCCCTTTATGGGTTACAAAACCCTGCCACAATACCGTGGCGTTTTACGCCAACAAGTGACGCTCAAAGCAATAAGCTAGCATACCAAGGGACATTAAATAAATACGAGGTGGCCGCGAACACATTTTAATTAGAATTGGTCACCAGTGTTACCTTTTGGGGGGGGGGGATGCTTTTCAATCGCTTTGCCGTTCAGGGGAATTTGCAGAGATTAAGGATAGTTCATCTGAAATAGTACACGATTCGAATTCCAATAAAGGCGAATTGTCGAACAAAGCCCGAGGAAAATGGTAATCGTTGGGGGATTCACGAGAAATCGAAAGAAATACTCAAGAGTCAATCGAATTAGCCAGAACTACACTGTTGTGTTAAAGTTGCAAATTTTTTACCAATGCACCAACCAATGCGGCCGAGACTGTACGTCAAAATACAGTGTATATTGGAAGTGCATCGCATCAAATAAATAGCGCACAATTAGGCTTGGCTAAACAGTTATTATGCTCACTCTTTTTCAAAGATGGGTTGTCGTAGTGCATTTCCATGAGGAACATGGTTGGGTCGCCCTCGTGACCGAGAGGATAGCCGACATGTTCTGGATAATAGATTGCCTGTAAAGGAGAAAATCTTGTCAACTGGTGAGAAATGTGGCCTGTTTGTCTGTTCTGTCCCCAGAGAACTGTGTCAGTCTCTGCTAAATTTTGTCGCCAAGAACAAGAACATTAACCCTAACAGGCCTGGATGGTGGGGGGGGGGGGGGTCATTTTGCCCCCTACCAGACTTTCTATCATATCACCGAAAAATGGGCAAAGCTATTTTATTTCACAACAGATTATTATTTGCTGATGTAACAGCCAGTTTTTGCGAAGAAAACATATAAATAAAAGATTCGAAAAATCTTACAGGTAAATCGTCCTTTTTTTTAAATGACGTCATCGTGACTTCATCATGGCGATCATCTTGTCCGTTTTGACGTTTTTTAGTGGAACGGGACTCCCAAGGGTTGAGTGAGGTAAGTTTCAATGCCCCAGCTCAAGGTATATGAAGACTATTTAGGGAGGGGGGGGGGGTACCCCCTCCCCAGATGGATGGACAGGTCCCAAATCGTCCAGGCCACATAGGGTTAAGAACTAGGAATTCCCACTTAGTGAGAAATGAAAACGCTTTTTCTGGGACATTACATGGATAATTCCATTAAACGTGTCAATTCACACAAAACCTACCAAAGGGGATATACAGAGCGGAAATATAGTTCAGGCGATTTTTTTTTTAATTGAATAAGAGAGATCGAGTCTTACCCCTCCTCCAATTGCCCAAGCAAAGATAGTACTCGAGCATGCCCACCAGTCGTCCGGCATGTTCCCTGAGTAGCACTCGTGTCCCGCAGTGTAACTGTCGTTAGTCGGGTGGTAACAACCGTAAACAATAATATGATGAACTTCTGATTCATGACCCGGAGTTATTATTGGCTCAACCTGCGGGAAATACAATGATTTGAGTAACCCCTTCTACTTTTCTGACAATCTGTGACAAAATATTAAATTACCCACATCGCGCAGTCAATGGCCTTATTCGCTGTACGGTACTATGCTCAATGAACACTATGTTCAGGGAAATCTCATTCTGATTCATTCCCGGCCATTCGTTCTTATGCTACCGAAGCATATTTCCGCGGATATGGAAATAATAAAGAGGTAGGTAGCGGAGATTTTTTATCTCACTCTCACTGCAACATGTAAATAAAGGCTCCTATCTTGACGATCCGAGTGTATCGCATCTCCAATTACACCAGGGAGTGGGGAATGACATACATGTTGCCATTCTGTCCACTCTGTGGGATGACATAGATGACATAATGCAATTATGTCCGGCGATATTCCCTTTCGTGTGAACAATTCAATCATATCACCGGTCACAAATTTCGTCATACTTTCTGCAATCTTTTCATCAATAGTATTCAATAGATCCTGTGTAAAATGGGACGATTACATTCAAAAATTCACAATTCGACAACCACTAAAGTGAAATCTTCACTCAGGGTGTCTCAACTTTGTTGAGAACACTGGAAGTAGAGTAGGATCTAAGTGTGCAAGACCTTTAGCGAGACATTTCGCAACGTTTCTAATTCCGCTCAAGCCGTGGATAGTTGCTGTATGACTGCATGAACATCATACAACACAAAATCTTATAATGTTCATATGAACAGTCACAACTGCCAAATTTTAAATGATGTATAAATCTCCACGAAATATTTCTGATTTCTTGCTATGTAATATTTGGGATATCAGTGACGGAAACACAGGAAAATGGACACGATTTTAAGTAGATTGCTTGTTTCGGCTTTGTCTGGGCTTGTTTTGGTTTGATTATTCTAATATACTATCTCATACTAACACACACTATACTCAAGGATGATAAAATTTGTCTTCTCATAAGAAATGAGTTGATTGGATCATCATACGCGCTTAAACTGTTCCGTGACTGAGTCACCAGATTTCCTGACGAAATCAAGATTGTGCATCGATATTTTCATTATAAAGTACCTATTTTCTCAAAAAATTATTCTTGAAATGAGTTGATCAATTTCTCATCACTAAGACTCTGAACTGTTATTCTGGCTAAAGTAAACTGTTCTTGTCAAAAGGATATTTTTGCTTCAGATGTCCTCGAAGACTTTCTACCGTGCTGAATCTAGAATTTCCCACGTTGGTGAGGTAGATAAATTGTTGGAAAAATAATTCGCGCAAAAAATTAAGGTCACCTTCCGTGTTATTATTGTTTTTCCAGAGATTAGAGGAATCGAGAGCAATAAACACATGCTAATATAATGCTAACGAAAAAACATAGAGTAATTTTTTTTCGAAAAATGTATGTATTTAGCGATGTCCGCCTTTCTGTGAAATTCATCAATAACAGACCATATACTCGACATCAGTGATTGGGCTCCGGATGGCATCACCTTTAGGCGGATCCGCATGACCAACAATCCTAAGCGAGATCTTGAGGCGAGGTACCCACATACCAGATTTGAAAAGAATCCTTTCAGTTTTCCAGAAGTTATTGTCTGGAAATGAAGTCGGGCGGACGCGCAGATTGACCCCAATATTATAGTCGCCTTTTAGCCGTTCGAGCGTCAGGAGACAATTATTTAGAAATACTTGGCTTGAATTGGACAGATCAAAAGAGGTTTATATTAAAGACTGAATTGAAGTGTAATTAACAAATATAACAATATCCCAATCAGTTGGCAATATATATGCGACCTCTAACAAACCTTACCTTTATAGCATGCACTTTACTGTCATACTGTGGTACCTTGAACGCCTGGCACCAGTAGGTTGTGTCTTTGTGCGATGGGATGGTCACCTAAATGAGAAAAGCGAGTATCTGAGTCAACTGTTCTTGTCAGTGATACAAATGAGGTCAGACCATTTGCATTTTTCACCAACCATCACTGCTATTCCATTTTCTTACTTGAAGGCGTCGCTTACATCTCACGCTCACAATTTCCATGTGCTAGATTTGAAAGAGCTATTATATTATCACGATATTCGATAAATATATTCAAGCGACCAATGTGACTGCAAAGTGAAAGCATGGCTTTGAGGCTGTACCAAGGAAACACGCAAAATGCTGTCAGTATTTCAGCTTGGGCTGGAATTCCGCCTTATGACTTTACAATAGACAGAATACAGAGGAACAGTTAGCTAGATGATTGTTCAGTTTATTCATTCAACGAAAAACTTGGGGGTTTTTTGGAGATTGATGAGAGCTTCCTAAAATTATTAACATATTGGGTAT
>JAVTVY010008186.1:0-48377 GCA_036873755.1 Hanleya hanleyi | reverse complement strand
TGGGTCCAGTATTGCGTGGACTCTTCGGCCGACAATGAACCACACGAAAAAAATGGTCCTCGTCGAACCACGGTTCCTGCAAACCCTCCAATCACCCTACCCTGTCCCACCTACGGTGAAGACCATAAACAGCCTCGATGGAGAGATGCAACAGATCTTACAGAGACCGGGGTTAAGCGACAGTGAGAAAGTACAACGGTACAATGACACGCTTCAACGGTACATGACGTTCATGGACCAATACAAAACCCTGTCTACCCCAGCAACAGCACCACCACCACCACCACCACCACCACCACCACGTGACAGACCGCTCACCTCAGCACCGCTCCAACAGCTGGGTGAGGTAGCCCCCACAGCCCCACAGTGGGTGGAAGACGAAGTGCTGAAGAGTGTACCTGCCTCGTTCAAGAAACAAGCTGGCCTGGTATTACAACGGATGAAACAGAATCCTAACATGACTTGGAATGATAAAGGCGAACTCTTGGTACAGAATCAGGTGGTCCCCGGCACCCACATGACGGATTTAGTGAATGATCTGATGCGTCAACGCAGATCGCACACCGATCCTCGAGGATGGGAGGTCTTCGCTCAAGGCTTGAAAGACATGCATGTACCACAGGAATTGGTGGGGAACCCCACCGCTGGGCCTTTATGCAGCAAACCCAGCAATCACCGAGTGGCCCACTACCTTCTTGGGAAGTCGAATGGGAACCGGAGTCACCCCCCAAAACACCACCACAACGGGCACTTTCTTTTCGCGCCTATAAAAAAGCACCCTTGATCAAGACACCCCACATCTCCAGAGCCGTGACACGTAGCAAGTCACCGCGACGAACACGACGCCGCACACAACCGCCCAAGGCCTGGAAGACCTATTAAAACCAACAGCAGCAGCAGGACAGCTCAATCGCCATGTTTTACCTGACCCTACCCAGTAACAGTTCGCTGGATGTGTTTCCTGACAACACCGTGGCCAAGTACGTCACCCAGTTACCGCAACCGTTACATTTACCTGGACGCTTGGAATGTGCCCTCGTGGATGTCCAATACCCTTACTCGTGGTACAACGTGCGAGCCAATGAAGTGTGGTACGAGGTGACCTACGAAGGCAAAAACACCCGACTCACCCTGTCCGAAGGCCAATACGATACCCCCAAAGAGTTCATGGGTGGGCTGTCAAGACTGATGCATGATAAGGCGCTACGGGGGGTGACGGATAGTGCAGCACGCCTGATAGCCTTGCGCTTCAAGAAAAACGTGTTCTTCGATGTCAACGTACACAACGACAAGGCACAGCTTACCCTCACCGATACCGTGAATGTGAAACTCAGTCCTACACTTCAGCAAATGCTGGGTTTCGATCTACAGACGTTCGCTGGTCCCACCCAACACCATGGCGAGATGCCGATGGATATGAAGTCGGGTATGTACGGACTCTACGTCTACTCGGACGTGGTGGACAACCACATCGCGGGCGATATCAACACACCTCTGTTACGGGTGGTCCCCATTAAAAAGACGTATGGAGGTCAAGTCACCCACAGTTTCAACCATATCATGTACCTGCCCGTACGACATACCGACATCAACACGATCACGGCGGATATAAGAGATGACACGGGACGAGCGGTGGCATTCGAACGAGGAAAAGTGGTGCTGACACTTCATTTTCGACAAGCACGTGCTCCCCACTTTGCATAATGAAAGTACCTTACGAGTGCGATGCACGCAGCTATGCCGACTATTATGCCCAACAGGCCGGGGTGGCTTTCCGGTCTTTACCGGTGCACGCATGCAACGAGGACATGGACTGGGGAACATACTCGGCAGCATCGTCAAAACGTTCCTGCCCTTGGTGACGCGTGGGGTGAAAGCAATGGGCAAACAAGCGGTACGCAGTGGACTGCAAGTGGCCGGTGATGTCTTGGGGGTACGGCACCCAAAGAATCCTTGAAACGGCGGGCCAAAGAAGCGGGAGGCGTCTTGGTGGCCAAAGCACAACGCACCGTAGGGAATAAAAGAGCTGCCCCACCGAGACCACGCACCAGTCGACGACCAACCCAGCGACGACGCACATCCAAGAAGACCCGGGATATCTTTTCTTAAAACATGTCCTTAATCCACGCCGAGTCCTGCCCCTCCACCAACAGTGAATTTGATTTGTGGACCGTGCCGCCCACACAAACCAGTGTCGAACAAGGATTATGGGTGGAGCATCTCCCGCTCTCCAGCATCAACGAAACCGGCCCATCGAGTTCACCATCAGTAATGCGGATACGGCCTATGTGGATTTAGCCCATACATACTTGTATGTGAAAGCCAAGGTGGTCAATGGAGCTGGCACGAGACTCGCTGACCAAGCAACGGTGGGCCCGACGAATCTCTGGCTGCACTCGATGTTTCAGCAGGTGGATATTTTTCTCAGCGACAAACTCATCAGTGATTCCACCAACACGTACCCCTATCGAGCCTACATCGAGACACTGTTGTCGTATGGCCGAGAGGCTAAAAATCTCAGCTGACAACCGCTTTATTCTACAGGGACACGGCCGAGCACATGGACACGGCGGACAATGGGGGATATAACAAACGGAAGGCTTTCACTGCGAACAGTGCCTCGGTGGATATGATAGGTCGACTGCATGCAGACATGTTCATGCAAGACCGGTACCTCTTGAACAAGATCCCCATCAAAATCCGACTGATACGGGCGCCTCTGACCTTCGCCTTGATGGCCACTGACGTAGAGGGGCATGCAGCTGACTATAAGATTGTCATCCAAGACGCAGTCCTGTATGTCCGAAAAGTGAAACCGAATCCAGCCGTTCAATTGGGACACATGCAAGCCTTGGAAACAAAACCAGCCCAGTACCCTATCCGACGTGTGCAAACCAAAGTGTTCTCTGTACCTGCTGGAAATATGGGCGCCAACAAAGAAAACCTGTTCCTGGGGGAACTACCCAAGCGATTGATCCTGGCCTGTGTGGAAAATACCAGTTTCAGCGGAGCCTACCCAGAGAATCCGTTTGACTTTAAACATTTCGGCATCAATTTTGTGGCCCTGCATATGGATGGACAACAGGTGCCAGCCACGGCCTTAACCCCGAACTTTGGGCGGAGGAATTTCATTCGAGCCTATCAGAGCCTCTTTACAGCCACCGGTCAAATCAACCAGGACGAAGGGAATATGATCAGTCGGGAGGACTACGCGAACGGATACACGTTGTTCTGTTTCGATCTGACCCCCACCTTAGAGAACGACCATCAGCTGGCTCTGGCCAAGCAAGGCAACTTACGGTTGGAAATCCACTTTGCACATGCCCTGCCGACCACCGTCAATGTGATCTGCTACGCCGTCTTTGACAACATCATTCAAGTGGACAAGGCGCGCAACGTCCTGTGTGACTTCTCCACCTAACATGGATACAGAGCAGATAACCACCGTGCTGGAGAATGACCCAGAGACACGTAGGGTCTTTCAAGGGGTGTTCGCCCGAGATGTGTTTCCATTAGACCGTATGTATCCGGCTGCTTACGTTCTCAACACGGACCCGATGGATCGACCCGGTGAACACTGGGTGGCCGTGTACTTGACAGAAGAGCAGGGGGAATACTTTGACCCGTACGGTCTGCCACCCCTCCATCCCGATTTAACAGACTTCATGGATCAAGGCACAGAGACGTGGTGTTGGAACAGTCAAACGTTGCAAAGCCTGACCAGTGGCGTGTGCGGACAATATTGCTTGTTTTACCTGTACCATCGATGCCGGGGAAGACCCTTATCTACTATCGTACAGATGTTTGACGAGTACCCCCAGGCCGAGGACCGCGATGTACTCGTCTATGACTGGGCCGCCCATCATTTCAATGTACAAGCCCCGTTCTGGGCTTAAGTTAATGACAAGCCCCTTGTTCTGGGCTTCAATGTACAAGCCCCTTGTTCTGGGCTTCAGTTAATGACAAGCCCCTTGTTCTGGGCTTCAGTTAATGACAAGCCCCTTGTTCTGGGCTTGAGTTTTCACGTGGTTGTTCTCACGTTGTTGTTGTTCAATGAATAAAAAAAAAAAAAAATGAGATCTCACCAAAAAACCCTGTCTTGTGTGTTTTATTCCTAATGCATCAATGCCCAATGTGGAGATTCAGTCAAACTGAAATCAGTGGTGTAGGATGGGGTCAAAATGTAACCCATCAAGTTTAGAAGGCAAGAGCACTATAGTAAAAAATAGAGAACCAATGAAATCAGCCTACAGACCAAGTACGTGTCTTTGGTCTAGGTTTGGAGCGGGCATTTCATTGAGGTACGTGTATACGGTGAGTGAAGAGACTCGTCCAACACGTATAGATTATGACTATAAGTTCTATGAGCATAATGCATGAAAGTGGCTTTGAACACCGTATTAGCCAATCAGTGACCTAGAATGGAGCCAAAGCTAACCCATCCATGTCCAGAAAACATTACCCGGGTGTACAAGAACCCAGATGTAGGCGCGGACGTCAGCGAAAGCACACCGTGAATACCCCAATTCGATTGGCTGATTGTTCGATCGCTGATTGGTTCTATTTCTCGACCGCTGATTGGCTCTTTTTCTCGACCGCTGATTGGTCCACATGGAACTGCCCATCTTTCCCAGGTTCATGTAGAATCCCCTTTTTGTGCTCAAGCTCTGACTATAGCGATGCCGCAACATTGTCCCATTGGACATTGGACCGTCTGACCTGGAGGTCACCCTTTGACCTTTTGACCCGCGTCCGCGCGCGCGCGCGCACACTACCGGGAATGACGCGCACTTCCGGAGAACGCGCGCGCGCGCTGCGGCCGGGGCGGGGCGGGGCGGGAAAACACCCCGGCGGTTGAACATTGCAACTCTTGTATGTTTGGAGGTAGTGTTTAGTGAAAACCCGGAAGTGACGTTACAACCCACGTCACCTGCGTATATACTCCTGTAAAATAGAGCCGATTTTATTTCTTTGGAAGGGACAAGGTGAATTGCGCTTTTTATACTACTAAACTGTGATGTAGATTACATCTTACATAGGCCTTAAGGCCGTGATATGCCTATGAAGTATTCTGGGGCATGGTCAATACTTTCCAATTTTCCCTTCGTCTACTACTCGCCGATTTTTTTGATTTTTTTATTATTTATTTATTTATTTATTTATTTATTTCCTCGAGAGCTTTAAAATAAGACCTCACTCTACCCCATCGGGCCACTAGTGCTCCAACATGTCCACCCCGTATGGATTGATACATACCAATATCCCAGTATATGAGTGTATATGGGTCTATATGGATCTATATGGATCTATATACAAGCCTACGCGGTACTTTCAAATTTTTTTCCATCGTATTCTACATGATCAACCTCATAGCTCATAGTAAAAGCCATAAAAAAACCCGATCACCCCTATACCCATTCAGGCTAAATATAGCGGACATGATCTTCGAATTGGTCTAGTCCGAGTTGTCTCCCTTGCACCAAAGCGAATAGATGGCGCTGTGGTTTGAACGACTTTATTATCCGGGGAAATTTTGGTGTTCAGTAGCCATTTTGTGTTTTCTGAGCGGGAGAACATTCTCTGTTGCAGTGTATAACGGAACTTTGTTCCATTTCGGTATCCGCTGAGATGAATAATGTGATCTGCATCATGCATCGCCTGCATGTCACACGTAGACTGAAATCGAGGGAGTGTGCTGTGTTCCAGCGGACGCATCAATTTGTGTGATATCCGACAGGAAACGTGAAAATTGATATTCTTTCACAGATTTCGAAGTGTATAGGCCTACAGTTCTGGTGAGAATGAACGCAGCCTTTATGATCAGCGATTGAACGATAATGTAGGCCACCGAACAGGTTTTGTGGAATCAACATTGTGTAACGACTGGAGGGATTTTATCGGACATGTGCAGTACGGAACGCTTATCGTGGCAGTCCGTATAATTTGTCAATTTTTGTGTTTGGCACCACAACAGTGAAAGCTGATGGATGAAATTCTACTCCACGGGGAACGGTAACGAATGAATGGAATATCTTACCAAACTCTCAGGTAGGATGTGGGTTTCAGGAGTTCACCGGGTGTGACAATTTCTTTATAATGATTTGTGATAAAAGCGGGTAAAACCTAATGTCAAAATCTCCTTGAAGGTCACGGAGATGTCGATTTATTGCTGATCAGCTGATTTCCAGGACAGACAGACATTATTTCGGCTCTTTTCTCTTCGAAATTCTTGTAATTTGCTCAATACAAATAAATATTTAAATTGACTCTGAGTTTTCTGTTGGCATTATTTCAGCAATATTATGCACTAAAATCTGATGATTCGAAATAAAACTAGGAAATTTTAATGCTTGGGCGATGGTAACACAGCACTATACAGTGGGCCTTCTTTGTCTTTATCTTGTGGTTTCAACAACGACTGTCATTTTTCAATACCTCCGGAATCATAGGAGGCATTTGAATCGGTTCCATCTTCTGTCGTCTCTGGTTCTGGGAGTTTTAACATGGTTTGTAACATCTCGTCTATATCATCAAAACTTTGGTATACATCTGGAGTAACATCCGGTGTGGTTGTTGTCAAGGCGAAGAAATTATCCAGCGGCGATGTTTCTGGAGGATGTTCACAATGAGTTGGTGTAGGGTAGTTCTGGGGTTCAGGTAAAGGTGAGAATAAGTGGTTGATTATAGCATCTAATCGGGGTTCATCGTGTACCAAATTCATGATACTGTCGAAGCGTTGTACTTGATTATCATGATTTGTGAACAAATCTGATGTGTTGTCAATATCCATGAGTTGAGTCAAGGGTAAATCCATGACTGAGCACTCAGATTAATTGTGAATAATTAAAAAAATGTGGTATTTATAGTGTAAGACACGTGCGCACGCGCAGCGAAAACACTCTGGTTGTATCGTGTGCTACGCTGCTGAAGAAAAAATATATGTGTGTTTGTTTAACAATTATAAACAGCTTTTCATTTTACAATAAATGTCAGGGCACGTGTAAATTTTATTACAAGTTAAACTCAGGCAATTCATTAGTGTTATATTTAAAAATTTAACAACCTAACGCTAGAATATATGATTATTTTATTAATTTTTAGGCATTTTAAAAATCATAAAGTTAGTGTACGGTAGTCTAAAACCCAGGTACATTGGAAATAATTTAATTTTCCTGGCTAAAAAAAAAATACGTGTACACTATGGATTAGTCTTATCATAATTCCGAGAAAATTGTAACGGATTTATGGAAAAAAAATAGGAAATTTTATGCTTGAGCAATGATAACAAACACACTCATATACAGTGAGCATAGCTTGCACTCATTCACACTTGGCGGCCATGCATATCTTGTACTCATTGACACTTGGCGGCCATCTTGTCCCACCTCCCACATCTTGCACTGACTGACACTGGCGGCCATCTTGTACCCACCTCCCACATGGCGGCCATCTTGTCCCACCTCCCACATGGCGGACATCTTGTACCCACCTCCCACATCTCACTAAAAGTATAAATACGTGTATATTGTGACATTTATTCACCCATACAATCATGAATTCAACAAGACGTGCGCTGTTTACACAACACCCCGCTAGGGACCCGAGAAATGCTACAGAACACAGAGAGCTGGTTAGCGTTCAGGAAAATGATGGAATGAGGGTAACCACCAGTTTTCAAAGGGAATTGGAAAACGAAACAACCATCTTAACACGCAGTACAGAAGAATTAGAACAACTCCGGCGAACTGTCGAAGAAAATGCACAATTGGAAAGACTAAGGGATGAACATGACGCAGAAATAAGCACGATGGAAACCATCCAAGAACCTGATGATGATGACTCAACTGATGAGGAACTACAAGATGAACTGCCATGGTTAAATAGTAGACGTGGGCCAACGACAACGCCTGGTGAAATTCCAATGATTTCAACTACCGCCGAAACTCTGCCACAACAATGCTGTGGGTGTGAAGCCGAGATAACTCGCCTGAACAACTTGATTAATGGACTGAAAGAAGACCTGATTAAAATGGACGAGGAGATTCACAGACAATACGAACAACTGGATAAAGAGCAGAAAATATCACGCTGTAGCATATGTACAGATGCCGAAAGCGAATTTGCTGTTTTACCATGCGGTCATTTATGCCTATGTGCGGGTTGTTGGGTGACACTGACGTGTGTAGGAGACATGTGCCATTGCACTGAGGCCGGCGAGAACCATCTGAAAATAAAATGTCCAATTTGCCGGAAACATGTAGGAGGGATAAAGAAAATCTACCGTGCCTAAGTGTGGTGGTGGTGTAACACTAACGGCCCTTTTCAGGGCCAACCATCTTCCCCGGAAAGAGGAAACTTCTAAAAGCACAAAAATTAACATCAGACCCCATCATTGTTATCCCCAAAGAAAAAAAATTCAATTTTTTCAATTTTTTAACAATTAAATATTGAAAAAACGGAAAAAGGGGAATTAGAAGGGGGGGACAAGGGGGAGGGAAGGTTGATGGAACAGCCAAAATTTTTTTTTTATTTTAAAAACAAGGAAAAAAAGATTCATGGAGCCAAAAAAAATCTTTTTCATTTTATATGTTTTTTTAACAATTAAATATTGAAAACAAGGCAGGGAAAAAGGGGGCGGGGTCGGGAGGAGGGAAGGTTGATGGAACAGCCAATATAGGGAAGCCCCTAATGGGCCAATGAGGTCGAGTGAGGTATCAAATTGAAGCTTAGGTGAAGGGGCATCTGATGCACTGGGTATGGGATTGAACTATCACCCTTCTGCGCATGCGCGGCAGTGAAGGGGTATAAAAATAGCCTTTTTGGAGCTTGGGAAGCCTCTACTGGACCGATGGGGTATTTGCATGCGCACAATCACCCTAATTCAACCCCATACTCAGTCCATCAGATGCTCCTTCACCTAAGCTTCAATTTGATACCTCACTCGACCCTCTACCTGCAAAAAAAATTTTTTAGCTGCTTCAGGAGTGTATAAATACACTCTTTTTTTAATTTGGAGGTAGTGGGTCGAGAGAGGTATCAAATTAAAGCTTAGGTGAAGGAGCATGTGATGCACTGAGTATGGGGTTGAATTAGAGTGATTCTGCGCATGCGCGGCCCCCCAAAGGTGTGAAAATATACGTTTTGGCATTTAGGGAAGCCCCTAATGCACCAATGGGATGGAGTGAGGTATCAAAGTGAAGCATTCATGAAGGACGATGTAATGGACTGGGTGTGAGAAAAATGATGATGACGTCATGACTAGGGGCTCAGGTGGATGAAAAACTGCTACGGAGTAATAGTCTGTTAAATTTGCACTGGTAAAATCGAAAAAAGTAATAGGGATGGCCACAGCTGATACAAGTAGGCTGGATGACTGACAGGCAGGCTGGCTGGCTGGCTGATGAAGTCAGGTCAGGTAAGTCAGATTGAATACACCCTTTCCCTAAAAATCAACTCCTTTTATACATTTTACTACTGGCGGCCATCTTGTACCCACCTCCCACATGGCGGCCATCTTGTACCCACCTCCCACATGGCGGCCATCTTGTACCCACCTCCCACATGGCGGCCATCTTGTACCCACCTCCCACATGGCGGCCATCTTGTACCCACCTCCCACATGGCGGCCATCTTGTACCCACCTCCCACATGGCGGCTATCTTGTACCCACCTCCCACATGGCGGCCATCTTGTACCCACCTCCCACATGGCGGCCATCTTGTACCCACCTCCCACATGGCGGCCATCTTGTACCCACCTCCCACATGGCGGCCATCTTGTACCCACCTCCCACATCTTGCACTGACTGACACTTGGCGGCCATCTTGTACCCACCTCCCACATCTTGCACTGACTGACACTGGCGGCCATCTTGTACCCACCTCCCACATGGCGGCCATCTTGTACCCACATCTTGCACTGACTGACACTGGCGGCCATCTTGTACCCACCTCCCACATGGCTTGCCACCTCCCACATGGCGGCCATCTTGTACCCACCTCCCACATGGCGGCCATCTTGTACCCACCTCCCACATGGCGGCCATCTTGTACCCACCTCCCACATGGCGGCCATCTTGTACCCACCTCCCACACATCACACATGCGCACACCGCCCCAATACCGCCACAAAACCTACACTTATGACGTCACACCAGGTTCTGCGCATGCGCAGTGAGGCGCTATTACGCCAATTCGGGTATTGTATACTACTGGTCTGCTACCTCCTATTTTTGTGGGAGGCCCGTTGGTCGAGTGGGTTAGATCGCCGATTAGGTGCCTGACTCTGGGGTCGCTGGTTCGAATCCCGCACGGGACTCGACCAAATTTTCGGCAATAAAATTTGTGCTATTCTAAGATAGTGTTATCCCAAAACAACGAAAATACTGTTATACGATCACTTTCTAATTGATAATAAATATATCTATTCAGCTTTGGGAGCTGTGTCATTACGATCATCAGAGGGGTACTGTATGTTCACTTTCAAGACTACCGGTCTGCTGCCTCCTATTTTTGTGCGAGTCCCGTTGGCCGAGTTTTTTTAGATCGCCGACATACAGTGCTGGCGATTAGGTGCCTGGCTCTGGGGTCGCTGGCTCGCATCCCGCACGGGACTCGACCAAATTTTCAGCACTAAAATTTGTGTTATTCTAGGATAGTGTTAGACCAGAATAACGAAAATACTGTTATTCTATCACTTTCTAAATGATAAAAAATATATCTATTCCGCTTTGAGAGCTGTGTCATTACGATCATCAGAGGGGTACTGTATGTTCACTTCCAAGACTACCGGTCTGCTACCTCCTGTTTTTGTGGGAGGCCCGTTGTCCGAGTGGTTTTGATCGCCGACATAGTGCTGGCGATTAGGTGCCTGATTCTGGAGTCGCTGGTTCGAATCCCGCACGGGACTCGACCAAATTTTCAGCACTAGAATTTGTGCTATTCTAAGTGTTTTCCCAAAATAAGGAAAATACTGTTATACGATCACCTTCTAAATAATAAAAATATATCTATTCAGGTTTGGGAGCTGTGTCATTACGATCATCAGAGGGGTACCGTATGTTCGCTTTCAAGACTACCGGTCTGCTACCTCCTAGTCTACCCTTTAGAACCGTACTAACCAATAAAAGTCAAATACCAAAATTTGGGAACGACGGCATTTATTGCGCCCATGAACAACAGTCACATAAGATTAGAATAAAAGGAGGGAGAACATATTTAGCTTCTCTCTAAGCAAAGAATAAAGTATTACTATACTCAATCAACTATAACCAATACATGTTACGGTATAAACAAACGCATTACGTCTATATCCCAATATCTTTTGTTATCATTAATTTTGCATCTTTGCTATCATCGATATAGACATTTACTGCATCCGAACGCCACCTTCCGTGCCGTTTCAACATTCTAATATCTTTACCTTTATTTGCACTTGCAGTAACGCCCCCTGACCTTAACGAATGTAAGCTTAAATTAGCCCGCGGAGGAACAAATTTTTTTAGCCTAGCACAAACAACCTCCCTAGCTCGGGTATAACTCAAACTTTTAACTTTGGATATTAATTTCTTCTTCCCTTTTGTGCAAGTGAGGGGCTTAAAAAGAAAATCTTCCGAAGTGTTAATAATATTAGTCAAACTCATGTACCGTTCTAGCCAAGTACAAGGACACGAAATTGTACTTACAGAATCACCCTTTCGAAATTGATCGGTTTTAGATTTCCGTATCTTTAACGTCATGTGATCAGACTCAAATGTAACGTCAGAAAAACGAATGTTCTGTATCTCGTTGAAACGTAGATATCCTGCAAAACTAACCAGTGCCATAGTAATGTCTCGAACTTCAGTCAAGTCCTGAGAATGTTTGTAATTTTCACACATTTTCACTAATGTTTCGGAATCAACTGGGTCTTTCCGTGACACAGGATTCGAATGTTTACGTCCGATTCCGTCCAACACATCCCAATGAAACGATTTTCTGTCGGAGAGGATAAGTTACAGCAGTCATGCATCCATTTAATCCCATAAACTGCAGACTCGACCACACTTACACTGTTTGTGCTGTCCGCTAAATGCACCAAGTATAACCCTAATTCACAAGCCGTAGCCGGTAAAACATCATATCCTCTAGTTAAAGCAAAAGCTTTCCATTTCTGAAAAGCTGAACCATATTTCACTGTTGTAGCCTCAGCCTTGGTATGTACAACATAATCGGTCATCTTGGCCACCAGGTCCGCAGTTGTTTCATCATATTTTGCCCTGTCTTCCAGTTCTTCCCAAACACTCCCCGGATACTTCACACCTGAAGAACAGAAATAAAACGTTCAAGTTACAGGCAGATTTCACAGTAACTTAAATATGCGGTGCAAAATCCCCTTTGCACCCGTCTGAGTCGTACTCTACCACAGTCAACCCTCAGTGCTAATAACCTGAATGTTAAATGTATACCCGAAAACATAACATTTCGAGGATTACCTGAAACAATCACCGACCCATCGTTTGGTAATTCGACCCATTCTAATATGGACTCATGGAAATGTATTCCATCGGGGCAAATAAACGGCCAGTACGGGGCTGAAGGCCAAAGCAGTACAATCAGAGTTGCATTCAAGTTTCTACTGGTTACAAACTTCCATATGTTCAAAATAAGATGTGGAGGAGGAACCACCCAGTTGTTGTCATTTGACCAGTTTTGTGCAAAAGCATCCACCCCATCAGTACCCACTACAAAAAACAAGCTATTGAAGCGAGTACACTTTGCATTATACTCATTAGCGAATCTATCAACGGTATGTGGACCCCACTTCAAATCCAACATCTGAAAACATCCATCAGAAATGGACCAATCATTAAAATCAACAAACTTGCTTAGCTCGTCAGCTTGCTGATTTTGCTCTCTTGGTATCCACTGCACATCCAAGGAAATGTTATTAACCGTACACTTATTGTACACATCAACCGCTATAGTCTGTAACTTCTCTTTCTTACTACCCTTCTCTACTATTCTGGGCACATTCTAGTTATCCGTAAACCACTTTACAGACTGTCCCTTGAGCTCACTTCCCAGAGTCTCAAGCATTCTAGCCACACACTTCAGTTCCCTCCACGTGGAACTCTCAATGGCTTCCATGTCCGTCCAATCGCCAAACCGTTATGTTCAACAACATAACCACCATACCCTGTACCTGAAGCATCAGAATACACCATTACATCACTGTATTTAACTTGCTCCCAAGTCTGGCCCTGCAAATCATCAACATTATCCAGCCAAAATTTCAGCTCTTTCAGAGCATCGAGATTCACAGAAACTTTCGAAAACCATTTTTTTCGGTTCTCGACACAATACTGCAAATTACGAGACTGAAGTTGTGTGATGCTACCACAACATTCTTGAAGCGAAATCACTTGGCCTACTATAGAAGCAATCAACTTCACCGACACATCTCTGGTATTTTGCAAAGTTTGTAAAACTGCAGCTAGATAACGCTTTAACTTTGTTATTCTTACTTCTTTGGCAAACAACCTAGCCTGCTCACAGTTAAACCAATAACCCAGCCATAACCGCTGCATGGAAGGTTCCCAACATGACTTGCATTCACTGGGAATAAATCCAGCCTCTATCAACTCGGCACGTACAAATGCATTATTCTTTGCAGCAACATCCTTTCGACTTGCTCCCCCCATCCCATCATCTAAATCAAGCAGTATCTTGATACCCTTGCCTCTCCATCTTTTCACTAAAACTCGGCACAGTTTAGTAAATACAAATGGAGCTGTACAGATTCCAAAAGGTAACACATTGAACACAAAATATTTACATTTTCCCTCAAAGGTCCAGGAAAATCCTAAGTATGTACTGTGTCCTTCAAAAATTTCCAGGTGATGATAAGCCGACTTAATATCAAAAGTAAACAAATAGTCGCCTTTGCTAAACATCGTTTTGGCAGTTTTAACACCTTCCATAGAGAATTTCTGTTTAAATAAACACTGGTTAATATGTCTAGCGTCTAAAATCAAACGCTTCTTCCCTGAAGAATTAACATCTACTGTCAGTGGATTCACAACCACCGGACAATCATTCACCTCGGACACACAGCCCAAACCACATAGTTTTTTTAATTTCCTCTGCTACAAATTCTGAATTTTCTAAAGCAGATTTGTTATTTTTTAATTCCACACTTTCCGGTGTTTCTAAAAATGGGAGAACATAACCTTTGTTGATAATGTTCATGACAAGAGGAGGAGCTTCAATCTTTTCACAAAAAGAAACACATTGCTTCAATCGACCCATCGGGCTTTGCCCCGCCCATAAATCATCACAAGATGTCAACCCAGTTTCCTCTGCACTATCTTCTACTGACGTCATATCTGAATACATTAACCTTGAAACACCATTTGTGCAAACCACCTCATCTACTCCCCCCACCCCATTGGTGGAAATTGGTGTTGGCCCACATGCACCACTCATGATTTCAACACCTTGTAACATTGTTGCATTTAGAGATGAAATTTTCCTATGACCTTTTTCTATTGTCAAACTGTTAAGTACATCAGCCCTATCTTCTTTCGTGAATGAAAATATTTCTTCAATCTTACATTTCTCAGGTAAAATTACCTCCGAATCAATAAAACAACAATCAAACTGTGTACTTATCTGATCTGAAGTCAGCCGCCCAGTGCCAAACCTTTCAGGACATTCATCTATCCAATGGCCCGGCTTAGAACAATTCCAACAAATACCACCACGTGGCTTAGGCACAGGAACTTAGCTTTGACCCCCTAATCCAAAAGGTTTCCTATTAAACTTGATATCCGTTGATCCAGTCGCTGCTGGTCTTCCACTCTTGTCTCCTGTTGTACGGTTTCTTGCTTCGTCTCTGTCTTGCTCTTGTTTCTGCCTTAATAATCCTTTTTTCATCCTCACTGTCCGAAGCCAGCTCATGTTGAACATACTCGTTTACAGTTGCCCATCCAAACTCCGATTTATCAGCTAATTTGATGAGCTTCTGTATTTCGGTAATAACATCCATACCTTCCTTCAGAGCCGATCTGGTTTTCTCCAAATTGTCCCCACTGGGTCGTTTTCCATCCGTAACTTGTAGGCGTTCGTATGCTGTATCTAAGGAATCTTCCACCTTCAAATTAACTTTGTATTGTTCTTCATTTGAACGTTTCTTGAATTTTGGCATATTCTCCACAAGTCGCATTTTCTTAATATCCGAAACCGCAGAACTTTTCATCTCTTCTTGATTCATCAACAACTCCTCTTTCATGCTATTGAATTTAGCAGAAACCAAATCAGACATCTTTTCTAGCACTACATCTGTCATAGAAGACACTTGAGCTTTCACTACGGTTTCCATGTTCAAAGGTACAGAATGTTCTTCGCGCACTTCGCTTTCCATGTTGTTGCAAAACAAATCTCGAACGAGAAAAAAGAAAACTGTTGTGCAGGTGCCGAAAGCACCGACTAGAATGGCAGGCCACATGGCCCGCGTCCCCCTCTGGGACATGAACAACCAATCATATCAACTTCAATTGACACACCTCCCGCACAACCAATGAACGTTGACAGACACGCCCCTTGGCGGTCAACAAGTACTCAAACCACGTGTAGACATCAGTTTCTGCCTATTCGCTTGAAACGTCAGAAACTACATTTGTTGTGGGAGGACCGTTGGCCGAGTGGTTTAGATCGGCGACATACAATGCTGGCGATAAGGTGCCTGCTCTGGGGTAGCTGGTTCGAATCCCGTAAGGGACTCGACAAAATTTTCAGCACTAGAATTTGTGCTATCCTAAGATAGTGTTATCGCAAAAGAACGAAAATACTGATATTTCGATTAGTTTATTCAAATTTCAATTCCACTTCTGGTATATGTGCATGTATATAAAATACATACAAAATGAACTGTATATAGAATAAAACAAATAACAGGTATATATGTATCTCATTACATTCTTAACCAAAGATCAACACCTGCGTGATATTACAACAATATCATGGTGTTATATATTGTTATGATTGGCTCAACTTTAGCTGCTGAACGTATTTCTAATTTGAGGACAATGGCCAGTCAGACTAAATTTATTTTCATAACATAATACACATCATGGGTCTCCTTCAGTTTACAGTAGACATATATACCCTTGAATATCTGTTACCATGATTCAGTCAAAATTTTGTCTGTATTATATTGATGTCATCAAGGAATAAACATAATTATTTGATAGTATTATTAATTGTATGTTGTTTATGATTAACATTAACTTTTTTATTCAATGGAATCCAGCCATTTGTTCCATATGGGCAATATTATCGTCATTCATCACCATTCAATATGAATGTGATACATGTACAAGTTCATGGTAATCGATACATTATGGTGAAGGTGACCTGTAACACCAGTATACAAAATTATTTCGAGCGCATTGAATCTTCATCATGATGCCGAGACAGATCCGAACGGAGTGCCGGTAAAATCAGGTGTGTTTTGTAGAGGATTCTGTCAATGAGGATGCTATATTGTACACATACAAAGTATAAGTGTTGATGTTTAGGGCCTATAGCACAAAATCACAAGCAAGTTGGTAAAACTAGGCACACAGGTCTCATTTCTGCCGCTAACATGTTGATTTGGTGGGGGTGCCCTCTCAGAGGGAGGTGGGGGTGGGAGGGAGCCTAATGTCTAAAGCAGTATTCCAGGTTTTCCATCAATATATTCCATACCCCCAATGTTTTAAGCACGCGAAATCAGACAAAAAATTATTTGCGGGGAATGTGACTTCCATATCCCTAGCTAGACATGCTAGTGGGGAACCATCAATCCCAGGTTAATTACCATTGGTGAAGTTAACGTCCTGCAAATGCAAAATTGAGTTTGGCACCCGGCCCTATGTTATACAGTGATGTATTCCCCTACGAACCCTGTTGCCTCGGCGGAGGTCTTTGCGCTCATCCAGCGCTTATTGGTTTTATTTTCAGTATAATCATATAAAGGATGTGTGATGTTTACATACGAAAAACTCTTTTGTGTGTAGCGGTAACGAAGCATTTTTTTTATATAAAAAAGTTTGGAAGATTGCTTATTTAAAAGTATAGAGTCTGATTTTAGTTTGAGGTGTCATATTCTCATGACAAGAGAAAATCTTCCCTATAAATGCATCAAAAATACAGCATCAGCTCAGGGAGCATATTTTCATAAATCAAAAATTCAGTTATATACAGCACCCCATACGACCCATTCGGACCAATAGTGGCCGGTCATCTCGACCCCAAAACGTCCGTTCCCATGAAATTTCAGCACTGCGTATGCGTGCCATAGCCCCTACTTCCACAATCCACCAGTCCAGTCAAAGGCTCCTTCACGAGTGTTCCGCTTCGACACCCCAGACGGACCAATAGTGTTCCATCTCGAGGCTAAAACGGCCATTCCCATGTCCTTTACCCACAATTCCCGGTCTACGCCAGCGCCTCTACTTCCACTCCCAAAATGCCCGAGTTCGCTACTACTCCTATTGATGACGTCACTGATGAAATGGACGTCCCTGAAGACGTGGTCTACAGCACAAGAGCTTACGGGAACGTAAACTTTGGTGAACCATGCGCTTTTTCCTCATAGAATCCAAATCGTGTATCAGATATTTTTTTACAATTTTTTCAAAGCAGTACTAAACATTTTAACTTCGTTACACTGGAACAACATAGAGGCCTCCATGTTTGAAGAATCGTGACGTCAGCGGACACTACTTCTCCTGTCTCTGGAGGTAAAAAACGCGTCAATTGGAGGTGCAATATTCGAGACCGTAGCTTACAAACATGAACGAGGATGATAGTGCGACGTGTCGGGATTACCTGGTGCATTGTGAAGCCAAATGCGGAGCAGCCTGGCATCATGGAATATCTGCTAGAATCAGGCCGTATTCTACATCAAAGCTAATCTATAACATTGCCTCTGTTAGTCGGGGAACGGAGGAGTGCATGCTCACGACCATATGCAGCCATGTTATCTCGACGCAGAGAATGTCCCATGACGTAGGAGATTATCGGCACAACTGAATTTCACGCTTTCCCATTGGATAAAAATCCTGCTCAAAATAAACATGGCGGCGCCCCCAAGAAATTCCAAATCACGGTATTTTCTATGTTTGCGTCTGTCTCATTCATTGGAAAAAAATGAGAAAAAATATTTGTCCCGATTTTTTTAATCTATCGGGACTCTTGTATAATTCCCGCAGTGTTTTACCGCAGAGTTTACGTCCCCTTTAGAAATGAGACCCTACATGACCTATTTGGATACAATATAGGCCCTCAATCTCTCCAATACGCCCTTGCGCTCCAAAATGTCCACTGGTAGATACCGTGAAATGTGCGTAATATTGTTGCATGTTCTCTTTAGGTCCACATGATGATAGTGAATGTCTGCTCCGTACACACAGGTAACTAATATAATCGTATTTGACATGGAACATTGGACTTTACCTCCATTTTTGGCATTTTCGTATGTATTTCAGCATGATTTTTTACATATCATCTCGAACCAGAATTTTTCGCTGTTAAACAATCCATAATAAAATGAATACGAGAAAGCCAGAACGCACACTATGCAAGCCTCATTTCCATGGTTTTTCATTATTATGCGTTATTTTGTGTTCCTGTAGGCGTCTTATCTTTGAACAGCTACATGGAGCACGTTTATGGTTTTCATAAGCATGTATCTTATTATGGTTCCCTTTCTGTGAACAGCTATAATATGGACAGAGTCAACACTTATATGATTTTTCATCAGTGTGGTTTCTTTCATGTTTCTTTGAGTTCCATTTGTGTGAACAGCTATATTATGGAGAGAGTGAGCATTTTATGGCTTTGCACCAGTATGTGTCCTTTCATGTCGCCCAAAGTGTCCTTTCTATGAATAGCTATATCGGCAGAGTGAGCATTTTATAGCTTTGTCCCAATATATGTCCTTCCATGAACCTTCAGGCTCCATTTCCGCGAACAGCTATATAGACAGAGTGAGCATTTATATGGCTTTTCACCAGTATGTGTCCTTTCATGTTTCTTTAGATTTACTTTTGTGAACAGCTATGTGGACAGAGTGGGCATTTATAGATACTTTATTGCTCGTTTTTGCCCGAAGGCTAAAGGCACCACATAAAAGCGAACATACAGGGCATATAAGATATACAAGCAATACATAAAAGAACAATACACACAGGACATATAAAAAGTACAAGCAATACATAAAAACAATACGATCAAGAACTATTCACTGATACATAGGGTTACATAGGATTACATATGATACTGTATTGCATTACTGTGCCCGTAGACTAACAATTACAAGAAACAAACAAACATGGTGTATACATAAACAGATATGGCTTTTCACCAGTATGTGTCCTTTCATGTCCCTTCAAGTACGCTTTCTTTGATGTCGCCCAAAATATCCTTTCTATGAACAGCTATATAGACAGAGTGAGCATTTTATGACTTATCACCAGTATGTGTCCTTTCATGTTTCTTTAGGTTTACTTTTTGTGAACAGCTATATGGACAGAGTGGGCATTTATATGGCTTTTCACCAGTATGTGTCCTTTCATGTTTATTTAGGTTTATTTTTTGTGAACAGCTATATGGACAGAGTGGGCATTCATATGGCTTTTCACCAGTATGTGTCATTTCATGTTTAATTAGGTTTATTTTTTGTGAACAGCTATATGGACAGAGTGGGCATTTATATGGCTTTTCACCAGTATGTGTCCTTTCATGTTTCTTTAGGCTTACTTTTCGTGAACAGCTATATGGACAGAGTGAGCATTTGTATGGCTTATCACCAGTATGTGTCCTTTCATGTTTCTTTAGGTTTACTTTTTGTGAACAGCTATATGGACAGAGTGGGCATTCATATGGCTTTTCACCAGTATGTGTCATTTCATGTTTATTTAGGTCTATTTTTTGTGAACAGCTATATGGACAGAGTGGGCATTTATATGGCTTTTCACCAGTATGTGTCCTTTCATGTTTCTTTAGGTTCCCTTTATGTGAACAGCTATATGGGCAGAGTGAGCATTTATATGGTTTTTCACCAGTATGTGTCCTTTCATGTTCCTTTAAGCTCCCTTTCTGCGAACAGCTATATGGACATAGTGAGCATTTATATGGCTTTTCACCAGTATGTGTCCTTTCATGTTTCTTTAGGTTTACTTTTTGTGAACAGATATATGGACAGAGTGAGCATTTGTATGGCTTTTCACCATCATGTTTTCTTTCATGATCCCTCAGGTTTCCTTTATGTGAACAGCTACCAGGGCAGAGTGAGCATTTATATGGCTTTTCACCAGTATGTGTCCTTTCATGATTTCTTACGCCGCCTTTCTGTGAAAAGCTATTTAGACAGAACGAACATTTGTATGGCTTTTCACAAGTATGAACTCTGTCAGCTGTCGTTCTTCCTGTATTGTCCGTTTCTGGATTCCAAAATCTCAAAGATTCATTGGGCAGTTTTGTCGTCTCTGCTGTCTTGTCTTTTATCATGTACATGGCCACAGGAAAATGTCTATCAGAGAGGAAATCATCGACACGTGTCTGCCCGTCATCAGAACACTTCTTGACAAAAGTCTAAATCAAACAGAAAACATAATCAGCCTTATTTTTATATCACTTCTTTCCACTTCAATACGGTCAGATATTGGGCTAGGCTTTGGTGTAGGACCTCCCATTGAAAAGGTAATATCCTGGACAAAAGACTGACAATACAATTTGCAGCAGATCCTTTGTCAATTATATTTCGTGAGTCTTACACCAAATCGTTGCCAGTTATTGAATGTATCATCAAAAATCTGTTTGCAAAATCACATAGAGTTTGTGAATACATACTGTGAAGTACCTTATCGAGTTTGAAGTCAATTGGACAAATTGATCTCAAGTTACCGCGTTAACAAGATACAGGACAGATGGAATACAAGATGGTCAATTGCAGCCATCTTGGATTACATGCTACCTGGAAAAAAGTCAATACCAATGGCCGTCTAACTGATGTGAAGTTCGAAGTCAATTTGTTGAGTTGTTTTCAAGATATCGTGTCCACAAGATGCAGGATAGACAGAATACAAGATGGTCAATGACAGCCATCTTGAATTACATACTACCTCAATGAAAATCAATACAAAATGGAGGTCCAACTGATGTGAAGCATTTTTCAAGTTTGAAGTCAATTGGGCGAACTGTTCTCGAGATAACGCGTTCACAAGATGTGGGACGGATGGGCGGATGGAAGAACGGACGGACGGCTAGCATTTTCGTGGCGAAGGACAATAACGCTGCCCGTCTCGCATGTCAATGATTTTACATGTTCAAGATCCGGGCACAAGAACCGGGTTTCTGTGTTGAAAGACCTAGCTGTCGGCAGATCAAGGTTAAACGTCTGGCCCGTCTCACTTTGTGGGGAGTGTACGGTATATCCAAGAGTCATCTTCTATATTTTATCTTGATTCTTCGGATCGATATTTTATTCTCTAGAAACCGTTTTGATATTCTGTTAAAATTAATAGAATTTCGATACATCGATCAATTCCAGCAGATATTTCTCTCTTCACGAGGTCAACCTATCATTCCCATGTATTTGTGGCCTAAGCTTGACGTTTTAGACATACATTGGTCAGTACTCGGAACATGGAAATGAGGGTGTTGATGCCAGATCTTCATAAGTGACAAGTAGAATGGGTAAAGGCTTTTGTAGATCTGGTTTTAATCTAATCAACAACTGTGTTTCACGACTTACCGGTAATTGTTCACATGGATCATGCTCAACACCACCTTGTTGTTCTCCCACCGCATACTGGGCTGTTGGTTCTGTCTTCACTGTTATATCTCCCTCTTCCATCGATTCATTGGCATTCGTTATCCCATCATCCTGCATCAATGGTCCTGTCGCTTGATCAAGAGGTTCCACTTTTACTGATAAGTCTTCCATTGTCCTCTCAATTATGACAGATAATTTAGTCCCACTGAAATAAAAACACAACAATCATCTTTTATTAATGGATTAAAGAAGAGATATTCGGTAATTTCGTTTAAACGTCACATCTCAACTACTAGATTATTTTACCTGAGAATAATGTCATAGAAGCCACAAAAGGGATATGGTGAAAAATAATTCATAGTAGAAATAAAAACTAATAATAGTCAAAAAATCTATTTTCTTCAGCAATCCCCCAATTTTTTCGTCTTCTTTAACCACAACAATTCTTTGTCAATTTCTTCTTCTTCCCTTTTCCGTGCTGTCACAAGGCGAACATTTCATTATTTTCTTTCACAATATTTTAATTTTTTATTTTAAATCAACCAATAAAATGTAGCCATATAATAATATCATCGACCACACGCTAACAACCTGCACTCCGCGTGAATCAGTCAATGAAATATAGCCACATAATCTTCGACCATTACAGCTCTTTAGAGGAAGAATGTGCGACCATCGTGACACTGTTCAATACTTCAGTGTTGGATTGAAATATCGTAATATATTCTTAGAGCTACTATTGAAACGAAACACAGAAGTACTCTTTTTGTTTATATTTTATTTATATCTTTTTATTTACAATCGGCATAATAAGTTGTCTATATTACTATAAGAACCGGCATGAAATGCCCGTCCGTATGTCTGTCTGTCTCTCTGTCAGAGATAGCGTCCGCTGACACTCTTGAAAGTGTTTGAGCCACCAAACATGGTACACATATACTACACCTACAGGATGGTGCCCTGCAAGCGTCAGATTCGACAGTCAGTAGCTAGCCATCGTCCAAATTGTTTTTTTTTCAGATGTTCTGAGTATATAAATACGAGCCACCAAACTTGGGAAACAAATGCTAAGTGACAGTACCCACATGATGGTACCACATAAGCATCAGATTCGATAATGTGTGGCTAACCATCGTACAAATTGTTTTTCTCTGTATTCTGCCCTTGTAAGGGAGCTTCTTGAAAAAGGGGGCATACTAGGAACTGTCATAAGGCATTCCAAACAGAGTGGCATGGTGCCCCGTGTTGGAACTCCTAGGAACTCTATGCTATACAATTTGGAATTCGGCAGACAAAGGATGGCTTATACCATACCATGCAGCAGCATGGGTGGAACTGCCCAACTGGAACTCTAATCCATCCACATCAGAACACCAAATTGGGCATGGTGTATCCCATTTGAATAACCGGCATATGCCATCCCTACCAAACAGTTCCTTATTTGAAGAAGCTCCATAAGTGGCTTAAAACCGCCAAACTTGGTACACATAATACGACATAATGCATATATGATGGTATCATATAAGCGTTAGATTGGAAATTCAATAGCTAGCCTGAAATGTCCCTATTTATGTCCCTCACAGATAGCGTCCCTTGACAGCCTTGCAAGTGGTCTAGAGCCACCAAACTTGGTACACATATAATACGAGACAATGCCTAAATGACGGTGTCATATAAGCGTTAAATTCGACATACAGTAGCTAGCCTGAAATGTCCGTATTTGTGTCTCTCACACATAGCGTCCGTTGACACCCCACCTTCACCACGTCAAGGTTTCCATTTGTGAGCTGAAGGCGAACCATTGACCAACTTGCATAGCAAACCGCGTTTCGCCCACATTCCAGTGACGTGACCTAGAAAAACTGCGTTGATGGTAAAATACGTTTGGGTTTTACTTTCGCTGTTAAACTATTCGCTGATACCGAATGTAAAATACTTAACCCAAGCACGCCTAACAATAAAATATGAATGGATAGACAAGTGAAATTTTACAGAAATCCTTGCATTTCAATCCAATTCAAATCCTTCATGGGAAGGTGAGGTCGGATACAATATCGCGGACCGTCGTTGAAGTTTCAGTGTTTCTTACATTTGCCTGGCTTGCTGGACGTTTGATGGTAGATGGATGGGTTTATTTTCTCTTCAGATAGATTTTGTTTTAAACTATGTTTCCTTTATATTTATTTATGTTCATGGTTGTTGAAAAGGTTCATGTTCATCTGCCACTGGGTATCGCACAAGCTATGGTGTTTTCGAATCTGTTGTCACGGTCGTCATGATCACAGTACTTAAGTGATCTGATTGGTCAATATGTGCAGGATTTTATTTTTGCTGATTGGCTGACATCTACCGCTGTGTTATCGTTCATCGCGATACATTGCCCAAGCGTACCAGGGACTACCCTGGTTTTAGCTAGGATGTTTACAACCTTGCAAGTGGTTTAGAGCCACATAACTAGGTACACATATATTACACCTACAGGATGGTGTCCTGCAAGCGTCAGATTCGACAATCAGTAGCTAGCCATCGTCCAAATTGTTTTTCTCTGTGTTCTGCCCTTGTGAGTGGTTTAAAACCGCCAAACTTGGTACACATGTGATACGAGACAATGCCTACATGACGGTACCAAATAAGCGTAAGATTCGACATACAGTAGCTAGCCTGAAATGTCCGCATTTATGTCTGTCAGAGATAGCGTCCCTGACACCCTTGCAAGTGGTTTAGAGCCACCAAACTTGGCACACATATACTACACCTGCAGGATGATACCATGAAAGCGACAGTAGCTAGCCATCGTCCAAATTGTTTTCCCCTATGTTCTGAGCATATAATTACGACTGAGCCACAAATGCTACGATACAATTCCTACATGTACATGAAGTTAATATGTGCGCGTCAGATTCGACAGCCAGTAGCTAACCGTCGTCCAAATTGTTTTCTCTGTATTCTGCCACTGCGAGTGGTTTTGGGCCACCAAGCTTGGTACACGTAAACTACGAGGCAATGCCTATATGATGGTACATGTACCATATGTGCGTCACATTCGGCTTTCAGTGACTAGCCATTGTCCAAATTGTTTTTTCTTTATGTTCTGAGTATATGAATACGACGGAGTCACCAAACTTGATACACATAGATACTACGCGACAGTACTTACATGAAGGTACCATATAAGCGTCAGATTCGACAGCCAGTATCTCGCTGTCGTCCAAATTGTTTTTCCCTATTTTCTGAGTATATAAATACGACTGACCATATGGAACCATTCGATAGTGTAAAGTACAGTGGCTGTACGTAGCGTATACATACGAGCTAAATAATAAGCATCAGATCCAACATTCAGTAGCATGCCATTGTCCATGACTAATTCCTGTGTCTATTTTCATGAATATTGTGTTCTATTAAAACATCGCATAGCGGTACGGTGCACAACATAAGATATAGCCTACACAGAAAAGCTCTTGTTGGATATTTGGGCTACGCTATCACGCAATTTTCCCCATCAAGTAAGGCCTTAGCAATGGCTGACCTGGCTCAACTGCTAACAGCTTTAAATCTCATAGGGGTCCAAAAACAATGGTCATTTCATTCATTAAGAATAATATAGGTCTCTGTATGTTGTGTGAAATATATTTCTGTTGATTGCCAAAATGATTGAATGTCACAATATACAAATTCGAGCCTCTCTGTTTCAGTTTTACAGAAAGAACATAACGGACACCATGTTATTTTCATTTATTAATAAACTATTACTGGGAGAAATCTGTGCAGAATTTTGAATTGCAAATTCCATAGAGCGGTGTCTTGTGCTGAGTACAAGAGTTGGTCATCATATAGTTACATTTCCACCTAATGTCTACTCTGGACAAACTTCTCTCTCATTATTGTCCAGAGATTGGGACCAGCCCGGTGGAAACCATCCCGAAGACCCCTACAACAACCTTTGGAACATTTCAGCAAGGAACACAGCACAGGAGGATATATGGGAGAGGGCGGTTCTCTTTCATAATTGTTTAGTCTTCCATTCATTCAGGATGTTCCTAAGTAATCTTGAATAATCCATAACGAAGTAAAATTAAATTAAGTTTGAAAGGCACATTTTTATGTGCCTTTCAAACTTAATTTAATTTTACTTCGTTAAAGTTACACAACTCTCGTTGTTCATTTAAAAGATCTTCAAAGTGATTCAAACCTTTGCTGGACCACTGTTGGATAAAAAGGATAGACTTAATAAAATGTGAATTTAACCAGATAGATTCACACTAAAGAGAGATTATCAGTGCATTTAATTTTTCTGTCAAAGAATTGCCATGCAGAAAGTACTCCAGATTTTTTCAGATTTCCTATATCTCCTTTCTAAAATTTCCCCGCCAGTAAAAACATTGTATCCAGAGTGGTATGGTACCACAGTGTTGACTACATCTTCACCGTAACGGTACCAAAGCTGTACCAGAGCAGACACAACCATCGATTGTCCATATGCTACCGTTATGGTGAAGATGTCACTGCTATGGCACCATATCGCTCTGGCCACAATGTTTTCACTGGCAGGGAACTTACATGTGTACCCCTGGTTTCAAAGAGGATGGGTACAGAGAAGAGATGATTAATTTTGATATCATTTAGTTTACCACAATTTACTTTGTACAAATGGCTTATTCAAAAAAAAAAAATTTGAAAATGAAAGATTTGTTGAAAAACACCATTTTTGGATGATATGAAGGTACATGGTCTGAAAAACAATTAATCCATCAGCTAAATTATGATAATTGACGTCCGTACAACAATCCATCAAGCTCTATAAGTAAAAGTAACCTATGTCCTCCAGTCCTCTCTTGTTATACTGCTTATTCCTGTGCTATGAATGCAGTGAAAATATCCGTCAGTCCTCCCTTATTGTAAATCCAAGTGAAATTATAGAGGAAATTGTATTGTTTTGATTGGTCATTTAATCACTCTGGCTTGCATAATGTACATGCACAAGGCTGTTCCAAAGTCACACTTGACCAGTTGACATATCGTTTGAACAGTTCTTGTGTAACACGGACAGACAACACCTGTGGAACGAGAGAGCAGCGGCAATGTTATCCAACCTTGATTATGCCTTTCTTACTTTTGCCTTGCTGATTATGTATATTCATGAAAACACAGGGGAAAAAGCTTTTCAATACCACCCTGAATTCTGGTGCATCGACTGGCATAACTTCTAGTATTAATTCTTCAGTCCTCTCATATTGTTAACGGAAGCGAAAGCAGTGCTTCATGTTAATATAAGGCAGGGGAGCTAAATTAGGTGCACCTAAATCGGTTAAGGGGAGTGACAAGGTGAGCTAAAAATCGTGCTCCTGAAAATTTTCAGGGGAGTAATTTTCAATTTAAAAAATTGAGAGTTGATGGTATCCTAACAGTGTGAAATAATGAGATCTTTGGAATTCCCAACATATCAAGTTAAGAAAAATATGTACTGATCCAATCAATTTGCCAAAGGCCAATGCCATTCCTATAATTACTGAAGAATATTCTTATAAGAACTAAAATCTATTAAACTAATGACATATAGAACATCTTTACAAGTTCAAAAATGCTATTGAATATTTTTTTCGGAACATTTTGCGTACCAAACAGTGTCTCAAAGCTGAATAACAAAGTATGATTTTCAGCTCATTAGATCTATTGTACATATATTTTTTTCAAGCTCTTCATATTTTTTACTAGGAATTGGGAATATGTTGTAGTTGCTGCTGCTAAACAAGCTTAGTATTCAGACGAAATGGGTTACGTAATATCGCCATAGATCAATAAGGCTTCAATTCAATTTGTAATTTCTGAAATAATGTGGCTTTTATATCGGTCTCATAAAATTAGACTTGCTTGTCCACGTGGCGCAGAAAATGCTCACACTTCATAGACTGAACCTTTTAGGTTGAACAGATTACCAATGAATAAACAGGGTCCACATGAGACAACTATAGCCAAATTATATAACAAGCGTTCTGAGAACCCCAACATCTAGACTTGCGGGGTCATCCGCCGAAGGTACAGCAGTATTGAAAGCATACATGTAGAGCAAACAATAAGATCTGGAATAGGTGATGTGGTACAGACAATAATGTCCGGAATAGATTATCTGGTACAGACAATAACATCAGTCCCACGTGGGATTACTGGCATATAAGTTAATCTCATGTAGGATGGATAGGTCAGTACCATCAGATTACTGGTGCACAGGGCAGTCCAGTGTGCGATTACTGCTGGATAGGTCAGTCCCATGTGAGATTACTGCTCGATAGGCCAGTCCTGTGTAGGATTACTGCTGGGTGGACCAGTCCCGTGCGTTATTACTGATGGATAGACCAGTCCCCTGTGGGATTACTGCTGAATAGTCCAGTCCCTAGTGGGATTACTGCTAGATAGTCCAGTCCTGTCAGGGATTACTGCTGGATAGATGAGTCTCGTATGGGATCAATGCTGGATAAGACAGTCCCGTGTGGGATTACTGCTGCATAGGCAGCCCAGTGTGGGATTACTGCTGCATACGGCAATCCTGTGTGAGAATATGTCTGGGCAGGCCAATCCCTTGTGGCATTACTGCTGGATAGGTCAGTCCCGTATGGCATTACCGCTGAATAGGCCAATGCCATTTGGGAATACAGCTGAATAGGTCAGTCCCATGTGGGATTACTGCGGGAGAGCTGTGACCTAGAAAAACATGAAATATGTCCACCAAGTTTTATAATCATCCCATGAAAGGTTCAACAAACTTTTCATGTACAGATCTACATGTATGTAAAATTTTGCCCAACAAAAATCTTATCAATGGAAAGCTACTAAGTCTAAACTGCAATAATTAGGACAAAAATCATATTTAATGTCATATTTCTTAAATAGCACATGCATGCTGTCGAATCACGTTGAACTTGGGTAGCAAGTGTCAAACTCATCCAATGAAAGCTGACAGCTTCAGAAAACTTTCCATGTACAGGTGTACATGTATATACATGTACATTGTTATTGGCAGATTACTTAGACAAAACCCTCAAAATTTGAACAAATATTAATATTTCATCTCCTAAATATCACAGGTACATCTTCTAATCATAAGAAACATGTGTACAAAGTTTCATAATCATTCAATGACAGCTGAGAACTGCAGCAGACTGTGGTGTACAGATGGACATGTGCACTTCAGCTAAACGCAAAACTCTATCATTTGCCATAATTTGAAGAAATATTAATATTTCATCACAAAAATAGCACAGGTACATTCTCTAATCATAAGAAACATGTGTATCAAGTTTTGTAATCATCCAATGAGAGCTGACAAATGCAGCATATACATATAGAGGCCTACATGTACAATTCACCTAAACAGAAAACTCATTCATTTGCCATAATTTGGAGAAAAATTAATATTTCTTCCCAAAAATAGCACAGGTACATCCTCTAATCATAAGAAACAAGTGTACCAAGTTTCATAATCATCCAATGAGAGCTGACAACTGCAACAAACTTACCATGTAAATGTATATGTATACATGTAGGCCTCAATTTACCTAAACAGAAAACTCATTCATTTGCCATAATTTGGAGAAAAATTAAGATTTCTTCCCCAAAATAGCACAGGTACATCCTCTAATAATGAGAAACATGTGTACCAAGTTTCATAATCATCCAATGAGAGCTGACAACTGCAACAAACTTACCATGCACATGTATCTGTATACATGTACAGGCCTACCTGTACAATTTACCTAAACAGGAAACTCATTCATTTGCCATAATTTGGAGAAAAAATAATGTTTCTCCCCAAAAATAGCACAGGTACATCCTCTAATCATGAGAAACATGTGTACCAAGTTTCATAATCATCCAATCAGAGCTGACAACTGCAACAAACTTACCATGTACATGTATATGTATAGATGTAGGCCTCAATTTACCTAAACAGAAAGTTAATTCATTTGCCATAATTTGGAGAAAAATTAATATTTCTTCCTAAAAATAGCACAGGTACATCCTCTAATCATGAGAAACATGTGTACCAAGTTTCATAATCATCCAATGAGAGCTGACAACTCCAAGAAACAAGTTCAGATGTATATGTGCACTTCAGCTAAACACAAAACTCATTCATAGGAATTTTAACATTGGAGCACCCCAGGGGTAGTACCCCCAGGTGGCATACCCACCCCCCATATTTTTTATATTTTTTAAATATTTTTTCTAATTTTTCTAGATTTCTTATGAACTTGCTAAACCAAAAACCTTATCATTTCCAGGCAGGGGACACCGACACTGACACCGACGACGACATCCTCTTTCCCCCCTCACAATATCTCCCCTTTGCTTCGTAAGGCGAGATAATAAGTATTGGAACTTTGAACTTCTCTTTAAAACAGCTCTTTTTCCTGCGACATGAGGCTGAAATAGTAATGAAGGTTCTCACTGGCAAAGGGTATCGCCTCCAGCCAATCTAAACGCCAGTACTGGAATACGTTGCTTCCAGCCAATATGGTGGCGGCTCCAAGATGTTTGGCGATGTCGACAATTTGGAAATAAACAACCTGTATTCATGTAATATAGCAGCAGGGAACGAATTTAAAAGAGACGGGCCGCAGTCTGAATGGAGCAGGGCGCATTTTAAATGAGGGGCCTGACATTGTTTTGCGCCATGCCGTACGTACATACTTTACGCTTGAACAGTAGTTGCATATTTTAGGTGCGCTAAAAAAAGTGCACCTCGATAAAGAATGAGGCGCGCGGGAGCGCGCGAGAGCGAAACCGCGCCTTAGAAATGAAGCATTGCCAAAGTATCCTTCGATTGTCTCATTAATTGCTATAGCAAGATAAAGTATGCTTTACGGCTTTAATCCTCTTGAATCATGTGAGTGAGTGTCCCTCACTGGCTTTCATGTTTGTTCTATTTGTTTGTTTGTACAATGTATTGTGGGCATGACTACCATGTATCTAATACGATAAATATCGCATATCATATCATACCACAACACTAAAACATGATATATTTTATTTATTTCATATTAAAGCTAACATTGTGTGTTCATGACACACGATTTTCCTTATGAACAGCTATTAAACTTATATATGAACATATGAAGTTGTTTGCATAATTTTTTCATAGCTTTGGAAAGTGTTGCCCGGCGAACTTGAACGTCTGCCCGATATTATCGGCGGCACACACGGGAAACTTCACAAGTATACAGGACAAATTACAGGAGTCCTTACCATTCTTCAGTTTAGTTTACCGTTAGTTGTGTCGATTCGACGATTAGACGATTTCTGAGTAGGTAGATCTGATTTCTGAATAATTATCAAATAGACATGTACATATGGGTATCTTTGTTCAGTTATGGATTATGTCCCTTATCTGTTTGTTTGTATGCGACCTCTTTGAGATGTTACATTTGAACTAAATTGAATTACGGGCCATAACAACAACAATTAATCAATAGTACAATACAAAGTAAATAAGACTTTCCCCAGCCGATGTTTTCGGGCAAGCTAATGCTAATTCTCTTAGTTAACACTCTGAAATATGCGTTGGGAGGAAAGTGAGGTCTGCCTCAATATTGTTGTTGTTGTTCTTTACCTGTAAATCCACCGATGTGTCCCTGGTGCTCTATAAAGAAAATCACGTAGTCGCTATATCCCCAAATGCTGTTTGTTCTCTTAAACTTGAGACATTTGGCGGTTGGCGGTGTTCAACCACTCAATACGTATTCCAATAATACCTTTGACCGAATTTCGAACAAACTGCACGAATTTGATGGTACTCGCCGCAACGGATATAGCCGCGCGCTAAACAGTTGCCGAAACGAAAATTAAACCCTATAACTGGAGTGGACACGGATGCCAAAGATATTAATTGTTTTTGGACATTACCTCTCGTCATTCATTCCGGGTTGTTATTTATCTGTAAATCCACTCTTAACTTGATGGGTCAATATGAAAACAGGGGGGGGGGGGCAAAGACCACTTCCCCCTCCCGCCCTCCCCCACCTAATAATTGTAACTGACGTGCCTTGAAATGGGTCAGATATGTGTAGGGAACAGTCTGGAGTTCCCCCGATCACATCTTCAGAAGCTTCAAGTATTGGCCGTGTTTACTTTTGAAACACTAGAATATGCGATCATCTTCTCCATGAAGTTCGTTCTGTCTAATCAACGAACAACACAATGTCCATCAATAGTTTGTGTTCATAATGCACTGCAACTTTTCACTTGGCTGGGTTTTCGAAGCAACGTGGTGGAAATTTCATTAAAAAACGCCGATTGCATTTTTTTTTTTTCAGGTAAGCCCTGGACTTATGAGTCGGTTTTATTGCGAGATATGCTATCCCTTCCAAAGTTCTCAGAGGCGCCAAACGGGTCAAATCAAAACTCGCAAATTGTCCGGGGCAACCCCCTCTCTGTCCCATCCCTAACCCAGAAACTCTGGCTGTGATAGGTGAATATAGGTAAGGGGGCGTGGCATTCCTATCACAGCCCAGGTTAAATGTTAGCGATAAAAACTTTTCGCTGACGAAAATGACGAAACGGGAGAGAAAAAATATGCCAATTTGATACAGTTTGACCGACCTGAGCTTCTTTGTCCATGTACCATCTATCACGACTGTTTTGATGCTGACAAAAAAACCTGCATTGATTTTAACGTTTTCGCGCCTTTCTGACATCTTGCGAGAATATGACCTTCGCAATTTTGATCTCGTGACGGTTCTGATCACGTGAATAAACACACGTCGCTTATTGGTTTCTTGATGGCGTGAATCAAAAGGTCAACCGCATTCTGCGCATGTCCCTGTAAACTATGGAGAAAGAAAAACAACGGTTTTGTTGACAAAATCCGTGGTTGATGGCAGATTCACTCTAATTAAAGGAGTCATTAGGTGGTTGTCATAGTGCTGGAGATGCTAAATCATATTATTTATTCGATAAAATGCTTTTTGTGCCTCTGTCTCAATTCCCCACGTCGTGTGCAGTTAAAGATCTCAGGCGACTGACGTCTTATTTATTTTTTCCTTTTCGGTCTGTATATCTGATTCGGGCTAAGGGGTCAGCAACAACAACAACAAAAAAGACTTCCTCAGCCGATGTTTTCGGGCTATCCCAACCCCGTCTGTTCCCCCCCCACCCCCCCGAACAATATTCGAGTCGCTCCGCCGCGCCTACACCCAGGAATCGTTTACAGCGAAAAGGGATGCGTGTTCTCATGGCAATAACTTTGTCGAACGGTAGACTTAGAGACACACCCGCCATTGCATGTAACGGCTAGAGTCATATAGTGAATACGAAAGGCGAAAGCTGATGATGACATGTCCGTTTACATTTCGACAAACCGTTTCAATTTCTTCCAACACGACTACGAAGCTGCAGCCAATCAGAAACTCATGAAATTTGCAAATCGAAATTCTCACTGTCGGCTATCCAGTAACTTACCACTCAAATCGTTGATCGAGAAATGAAGACAGAGCCCACTGGAGAGAAAAAAAACACACTTTGATATTGGCGTGGGCGATGCCTGTGATTCCTTCCAACAACAACGATTCAAATACGTACTGAGATTTCGTTAAATTCCACTCCGACTCAAAACACACGTGACCCGAGTACGCGATTAACATTGGCTAGAATAGTTACACTGAACGAATTCAAAAACATTAAAACTGTGGGGGTGTAAAGTCCCAAAACAGGATAACATGTAGACCTACAACAGGGTGCTGGATATACGACACCCCCCCCCCCTTTTTTTTTAGATAAAGAAAAGGGATAACGGTCTCATAATGTTCCGTAATGAACTAGAACACATGCTTAATCCAATATCAGAACACACGTTCGCTTTCAAACAGGTGACAGTGAACTGGCAGTCCTATAAATGTTTGTTTTGTTCACAGTGAAGATTGAGCTTGATCAGTGACACTGTGATAGAGTTCCAACGCAAAAGAATACAATCCCAATACTAAATGTACATGTATAAAGTGTATGCGGTACACTTACTATTAAGTTTCACACTTTGCTAAAAGCTTAGTTCAGATTTATGGTACGGTACATGTACATGTGAGTGTAGGCAGAACAGCTACCTCACAAAATGCGATCTTGTAGTATGAAATGTTGTGAATGCCGTCTCAAAAGCCCCTCAGGGATGTGAAAGGAGAGGAGGGGGAAGCCACTCTGGTTTCCCTCGATGAGGGCAAATCTACAATCGCAAAACATGGCTCGAGGTCAGGTGTAATTTCAGGCGAAGGCTCTGCAGTTCTTAGACGATAACGTCTGTTCCTCCGTAGAACGCTCTCTGTTGCTGACTGGACTATATAAGACATAGGACAGGCATGATGCTCAGTTACTATCGCAGGGTTCCACACACCATTTTGCCTAATACGAAAACCATCGTTCACGCCCAACTTAGCCAACGGTTTTGCTTCACGGTCATAGTACCGGTAGTACTTTTGTTTCTGCTGTACTTTTGTAAGTTCTGATCGAACATCTGTCATAACATTAGGTTATAGCAGATCTGAGATGTGTAGCTGTAGGGAGTTTGACTTCAGACTTCTACTGTTTAGAATTTGAGCAGGGGAGAATTTTAGACCAGTTTTTGGGGCGTTTCGATATCCGTAGTTGGCCGCCATCTTGGATTTCAAAATGGCCGCCATTAGAAACCATCGAATTCGTAAATCGGCACTTCTAAGACACATAGAAGGTTAATTTAAACGGCTATCCCCACATTTGCGTACACAAGGAAGTTGATCACCACACTTTCGCTGCACCAGAACAGATGTATTTTGAGATGGCGGCCATTTTTTTTCAAAATGGCTGCCGAGAATCTCTTATTTCGACGGTTATGTGACGTAGGTGAATCGATAGACAAAAATCTACATTTGGGTGGCTTAAAATGATTTTTTGGCGTCAGTAGACACTCATTCATGTAGTTGATACCTGCAATATATAAAATTAGTCATATGTTAGAGAGAAATTCCAGCGCAATGTGGGTTAGCCTTGCTGCATCTACAGTTTATCATGCAGCCACATCAGCTACTACTGATAGAATGCGATAGATTCTGAAAATGGACACCAAACTGGCTGTCATTCATCTTTGGTATAAGTTCCCTATTCAGACTTATTTAGAGAAGCTTCTCCTGAAGAACGGAGAAGAAACCAAGTTCAAATGGGACGGGCCTGAACGGCGGGTCTCTATAAGCATTCCCTTCGGTTGGGAGCTCTTCCAGACCTCTACAAATACCAATAGTCCCATTGCTACTTGTATGATCCAACAGTAACACAGTATAACCTCGTAAACAATAGCATTCTCCAACGAGATCGATCCTGGCTCAACCTTCGACTACTCGCGGCACAGTGGACCGATGATTAGGTCATACATGTACATGGACTAGATACGTTCCTTGGCGAGCTTTTAATGGTTAAAAATCCCTGTTAGTACACCATCTTGGATATCAAGCTTTTCGCCATCAGCGAACATTGAAGCCTAAAATGGATATCTGATACAAGGCTGGTTTACACATTGCTTTGGCCGAGGAAACTGGTTAAGGGACTTCTGTGTGGAACAATGCCCAATCGGAAACGACCACCATTATCATACACATGGATATTAAAATACTAACAAAAACTAAATCAGATAATCCCTTCAATCTTCTCCAAGATATAGCCAGTGGATTTGGCATAATCAATATCAGTTGATTCTTCCCTGGCGATATTGGGTCCAGCCGTGTCTGGTCTTGGTAGACGATGTCCTCGAAATATTCTTCCTACACTTGGAGCTAAACGGCTGAAACTTACAACAATATGTCTCGTTTCCTTAACCTTGCCTTTCAAGATCAGATTACTATAATGGAGTTTTTGAGATCCGCCATGTCCCATGGTTAAGCTTTTCCGTGATATCTTGCAAACCTATAGTATTATGCAAGCATGTCCAGAATTTTCTCAATAGGATATGCCACTAGTCAGAGAGTTTCAATCGCAATTTTTTGGAAAGTTCAACCGCGATGAACTGGTTTCGCCATGCATGTCAGTTGACTGTGCTACCATTGCTCCATCGTTGCAGGAGTTCATCAGACGACGATGCAGCTCACCAATCTCCAGTGTACGAGTTGTCACAGCGAAACAGCTCACCAGTTACTAATATACGAGTTCTCAGAGCATTTTCATCATAGCTCTGTAGATTTGTATCTAATACCGCTTATACCGGTGCTAGAGGCCGTGTGGTCATATCATCCAAGTTGCCACATGAATAGGTACAATAAAAGCGTACCTGAGATATAACACATATCACGAATCGTTATACTTGGTATGTACTTAAGAATAGTTTAACCCGAAGACTATAGTGTGAAGTCATGTGACTCAGTATGTCGGCACCTCTTCCCACTTCGCTTATATGTGTTGTAATCCATTACCAGATTCATACTGATCAGTTACTCTGGAAATGGAATAAGCTCATATCAGTAATCCATGTTATATTGTTGACTACAATTTCTCTAATGATCGAACTTAGTTGTATGATAGAGATGGTTATTCATAATGTTGTGGACAAAGTGTCAGTTTGAAGCATTGCATGGGGATGAGGCTGGTTCCCGGGTTGCCTATCCTGCCAGCCGAGTCGCCAAAAGTGTGATTGAAATTCAAAGTTCCAGTACTGGCATACAAAACTGCAGGTTGAACTACTAGTTATGGTTTTTGCATCATTTGTATTGCTGATTCGGGTATGGGATTTCAACGACAAACTGAATCTATGAATATTGCACTCCAATATACCAAATACAGGCATGACTACATATTTGACTAGCTTGCCAATGAGCATTTTGCCATCCTCGAATCACAATGCTAGTTTCCAGTAATAGCGATAGAACACAAATGAAAAAGGTGATGGTGGTGCCGTTGGCCTTAGAGGAAGTCCTGCTGCCCTTACAGGAAGTCATGTTGCCCTTACAAGAAGTCCTGCGGCCCTTTTGCGCTAGGTAGCTAGGCGCTGGTCAAGAAGGTTCACATAATTTTAGGACCGGCTAGGCCACCCCACCCAGATGTTTGCGAAAAACAAATGACTTCGCTGATGATAGGTTGGATAAGGCTCATTTTTTCAGTAATCGTAGTGCCTCTGCCTCTTCACATCTATAGTTGACTAATGAATTGTAAAATGTGACCTCTCACTGAATGCGCAGAGACTCATTATATGCGTTTTGACAAAGTCGACAAAATTCGCACTGCTTTGTTTGCTCTGAGCAAAAGTGACACAGGACACTTACAGCGTGTTTCGTAATTTTTATTTCATCCTTGTTGGTGGAAATATATGTGTTGAAGCTAGACATCAATACCAGTACATTCGTAAAAAAAATCATTACTGCAGAAATTCCAAACCGGGACGAATATTTGCAACTTCCCCAAACAGATATTTTCTGACCTATTTATCGCTTGCTCATTCTGGAGCACATACATCTATCAAAACCACATCTCTAATTTCCAAAGCTTTGTCCTTACAACCTGCTCCTTGTTGGAAACTCGTGTTGAACCAGACAGCTCCTGAACAGCTATAGATTCCTGCATCACAACGATAACTGTCTAGTATACATGTACATCCAGGA
This sequence comes from Hanleya hanleyi, assembly GCA_036873755.1. NCBI lineage: Eukaryota > Metazoa > Mollusca > Polyplacophora > Lepidopleurida > Hanleyidae > Hanleya > Hanleya hanleyi. The sequence goes on along the minus strand of JAVTVY010008186.1, from coordinate 10,977 downwards.
TCAACCATAAGCATACGGAGAAGATGAAAAGGGGAATTCAAGTAGTGTTCCATATTAAAATGATTTGCTTTTTGAATTCTTCGAGAAGAATTGGAAACCTTTTCCCGAAGAGAGTAAGGATTTGCCGTAAAGCAAGAAGACCAAAAACGCTTATGTTGCCAAAATAGTTAATGAAATCGGAGCCTGTGTCATAATCAATTTCTAATGTTCCCAAAGAAACCTATCTAGAGAAATTTTATGTATGAAACAAGCGGACTCGAGAAGGCCAAGCTGCCGCTAAGTGTCGGAGTCCAAGCCCCAACCTCGCTGAAGAATGCATTTTCTCTTCGCGCTTGAATTGTATGATTGTTTTTAATTGGTGCTATTAGTGCTATTAATATGAATTATGGGCGCAGAAATTCTATTATTGACAACGGATGAACATTGAGTGACTGACTAGACGCTAGGTTTATCAACAACTTGTCAACAAGCTTGCTGTTTCTTCGTGATGGATGGAATGAGACTGGGTGTTTCTAGAAACATCATCCTTGAGTGAATTCTCACAAAGAAGGGAGTCATGCTGACATATCCGCCAAACAGACTCGCCACAGATGGGGTTAGCTTTTTCCCCGTTGTTCAAGAGGGGTTTCTCCAAGTGAGTGGGGATTAAAAACTAACACGAAAATTGAATGGCAGCCATTTTGACTCCTCGGAAATTATCATATTCTATTTCGAACAGAAGATCTATATTGGGGAAACTATACATGCAACAAGTTTAATTTATTCGAATTATGCTCAGCTCTCTGTCACGGAGATTAGTCTCCAGCGTGACTAACTTCATATATTGCAGACATCACCGATGGAAATACGCGATGTCACATGTCAGGACAATCAAATGTGGAGTATTAGGTAAATACCCAAGATGTGACCTATTCCAGATATCAGCTATGTGAATGAGTTGGAGAGATATGTAAAAGATGGGTAAAGTTGACGTTTGGCGACTGAAAAGCAACCATATCAGTCTACAGGATAAATTCTCTTGGTACCTTACTTTCAGATTTTAGAATACGGAGAATTCTAGGATGTAGCCGTAGTATCTCAACCGCGCTTTTATTGCAGCTTTTCATGTAGAAACTTAACCACACGTGTCACTTGTCCACAAGTAACCATGCAATGTCCAAAGACATGAAAAACATTTTAGGCCACTCAGAAGTAGAAGTTTGTGCATCTGTTCACGTAAGTCACATAACAATGAAAATAAGCGATTCTCGGCAGCCATTTTGAAAAGAAAACGGCCGCCATCTCGAATTCCATCAGTTCTGATGCAACAAAACTGTGTTGATCTGCTTCCTCGAGTACGCAAATGTGGGTATTACCGTTTAAATTGGCCTCCAATGTGTCTCAGAAGTGCAGAAATGCGACTTTGTGGTATTTGATGGCGGTCATTTTGAAATCCAAGATGGCGGCCAAAATACGGATTTACAAGCCGGACTCCCCCTCCGAAAATGAATTATATGTGTTTATCTATCATCCTGCCAAATTTCATGCTTTTATCAAAAAATGCACAGTCATTTCACATATCTGCCGGACTATAGGGTCTTGACTAGACCATGCACTTTGACCTCCATGTCAGATACAAAGTCTTGATCAACTGATGCATCCTGGAGGTAGGCACGTGATAATGCATCTGCGACATGTATGTGTGGTCTTGGTTTGTAGACAATATCTACCGAGTACTTTTGTAATCTGAGAAGCATCTAGAGGCTCGGTGATGACTTACTCAGATTCGTTCTACTGATCATCTCCAGTGGCTTGTGATCTGTTTCAATAACCACAGTTCTGCCATACACATGATACTCACTGAACTTCTCACACGATAAAATAATCGATAACAGTTCTTTCTCGACCTGCCCATAATTTTGTTCGGCTTGTATGAGTGACCTTGACGCATAAGCCACTGGGTGGCCTTGTTGCATGAGACAAGCTCCTGGGCCAGCTTTCGACACATCGGCCTGTATCACAACAGGAGAATGGCCATTAAAGAACTTCAGTGTGGGCGCAGGCTAGCTTGATTTTGTCGAATGCACTGACCCGTTCACAGTCCCTATACCAACCAATGTCATTTTTCAGAATCGACCGAAGAGGTCCTGTGAGAATAGATCGGTTGGAGACGAACTGTCCAAGGTAAGTCACCATTCCCCAGAGCCTTTGGAGGTCTTGCTTGTTTTCTGATCTCGGGTATTCGTTGATGGCTCTCACTCTTCCTGGGTCAGGTTTGAGGGCATCGGCCGAGACCACATTGCCCACGTAGGTCACCTCGCTCACACGAAATTGAAATTTCCCTGGCGTCACTTCCGGGAAAAAGGTCATTTCAGCACTAAGTGAGGAGCACAACTTTTCGCGACATTTCGGCACCTTTTTATTACAGGCAAAATTATACTAAAGATTAAGATTCTCACATCTTTTTTAAAATATGATTAACATATAAACAAGCATATAAACATATAAGGGTTACCAAGTTGTAGATTCTTCAACCGCGAATATAAGCGAAATTTCGGCAACTTTTTTACGTATGCAGTTGGTTTAGAAAGGCATGGTGTCATAAAGCAAAACCACAAGTATTGAGGTACATAATGTGATCTGTTTATTTGTTAAATATATGTTACAAGAAGAATGTGAACATTTTTGTTCTAAGCCTGATTTAGCCGGGAAAGAGAGTGCCGAAATGTCGTACTTTTCACTTGGTGCCGGAATGTCGCCGCCGAAATATAGCGTGACGGAAAGTCGCTTACCATAGCGTCGATTGGGTTTGGGCCGTGGGAGTTTTTGTCCGTGGGTGCTTTGTCAGTCGGGGCTTTCCGTGAGGGTTTTGTCCCGAACCCATTGAATTCATAAAAACTTTCAATAATTAAGTTATCCCCCAGCCAGACTGAATCATGTAGCCACCTTTATACAGATATAGTTGTCCGATAATTATGAGATAATTATAATATATATAAAGACGGTTAGCTACGGAATGAAAAAATCACATATCAGCATCAATTTAGGAATAATGTTATCTCATTTGTGTGTCCCTGCCCACGTTACGACTACACTGTGATGCAATGTTCATACTAGAAAGATAAAAGAAACAAAAAAACACACTGTGTTTGATCAACACGAACTTGGGTCAGTTATCATCGCTCGTGATTACAAATGTATTCAATTGTAGTCGGCATTTTTCTACGCTAAACCTTATTACTCTCTCGTAATTTATACAGCCACATCTAGCAAAAAAATTTCATTCCTACGGACAAGAATTATTGAAATAATAAGTGCAGAGAAGATGGGTAGTTGGAAAACAGGGTATGAAATCTTAATTAACATTTGAAAATGTCACATAGCTGGAGCCTCCGAAGCCTCTGGATTTTTTTTGGTTTTTTTGTTTTACTCAGTTCCTTTTGGGTGGCAGTCTGTGTAGACTACTGTCTCGATCGGACTGATTAGATCTATAAATTAATCCGCGAGTGAAGGACGAGGCGGTAGGAAGGGGTGCATTCGTTTTGTTAGTTATTATAATTTCCCTTCAGTGATAACACATTACATCCTGCTAAAATGGCTGTAAGTAAGAAAGCTAATTTCGAAGAGAATCTCAAACAAAATTTAACGAAATGCTATTCACATCTATATTCTAGATCTCTGCACTTCGATATTTGAAAGTATCCCATTAGAATATTCGTATGACTTTCATATTTAAACAATAAATATCCTTCATACGTAATATACAAATATATTCTCTGCATTATCCGAAAAGAAAAACACTGAAAGTTTGGAAAATGATGCCAAGAGAGACGACTAATCAATAACGACAGAAACAGACAGAACCATTCGTACATGTCATCACAACATATCAGAAAGTGAAATCTATATTTAAGACAGGAACACAACTTGGATGGATGGTCCTTTAAACTCATCATACTCATATTCCCTCGGTTTATTTATCCATAAAAGCAGAAGTTAAGTAAATTACAAATAACAATCTCGTGTTGCGATTATCGTTATCTGCAGTTGATCATTCTCAAACGAATAACTTCCCACACTTTCCGATTGAGCTGAGGGGAGGTGACGGTGGAGCAGGGTTCGGGTATATTCTAGGTTTTAGATTTCTTTGACAGATCACATACTATATATATTAAGAAGCCTTTCGCGATATAATAAAAGACATTATTAGCAAATATAATTTTTTTTAATATCACTCAATTATCTTTACCAACTGTCTACATTATTAAAATATATGAAATATCCCCAAAATGTGAAGTTGTTGCTACAAAACATTGGATTTGTGCGCCTGTATTCGCGACATTATCCTTATATAAAATACCCAGTTCAGTTCTGCTGTGTTTAACAAGAGAATGCAAACTTAACAAAATACAGCAGGAGATAAATGAGTTGTCCAGTTACCTGTATCAGCAAAATACATTACAGCGGTGGATTTTGGCTTCTATCCGCTAGCAAATCCGCTTTTAGTCATGTCAGAGGACAACCATACCAGAGGACGACAATTCCCCTATCGGTTAGACACAACGATAAGATGTAATTTTATCTTCCTGGCTGTAGAACTAAATAATTCGTCGTGATGTCCAGTTTAGGATTAGCAAAAGGACGTGTCAGCTTTACCCGGGAAAAAACCCTCTTGCTGTCACGTTTGTAAAGCGGAACAATTATTTCTCCATATCAGCATGAAAAGTTGTGTTTCATACATATAAAATACCGAAATTTTACACTGAAAACTCTCACAGCCAATGGTGACGTAAAACGGCGTCGATGAACGTTTGAAAATGGGCGCTTGGTCGTTTTTATATTTTCTGGATACATTTTCACAGGAAATTCCCTTTATATTCAAAATATGACACCTCCAACCAAAATCTAATTCCATGTTCTCAATTTTATCAAATATACCACAAACATATATTGAAATATCATTTTGGTTGAAGGTGTCATATTTTCATGAAATTTAAAATAAGTTTTGTTTTCTCTGTTCACTTGGAAGATGGCGTTATATTGGCATTTTAAGAGTGTTTGTTGTTGCATAGCTTCTTGGCTGTGTGGTTAGAGCGTTTGGTTGTGAATGAACAATGCTGTGAATTTTGAGTTCGAATCCCAATTTTGTCAATTTATTTTTTTTTGTGTTTTTTTTTATCCATAGCTGAATGACTCCTGAAGAAATATTTCTGGAGTAAAATAATAAAAAAAAATATTTTACAATTAATATTTTGTAAGTAGAAAATCCACAAAGCTGTTCTGTACAACGTATCACCCGAAACAGACAGGCCTAAATATTTTTGTCATCAATGCGTACGATATTTAATTCATGGATGTGTGTATCCATTCAATAATTTGAGGCTTGAATGTTGTGGCAAAAACTCCCGGTTAGGCCAAACCAGGAATACAGATTACTGTTTGTTTAATGTTGTAAAATATACAGACATGATGCTGAATATACATTACAATCTTTTGTTCACAATAGTTGCTTCTCGTTCATGTAATTATTTATTGAAGATATTCGTGCTGTAATGAACCAAATAATGTGGTTTGGGTTGCCCCAAGAAGTAAAAAGACCATTTAAAGTGTTGTCTTGTGAGTGCTCTACATGCTATTGTCTTACCTGCATCGCTTTCATTTTATAATTAACTCAGCCTTACATGGAGGACCTGTTCCTGACGAGCGCATGGCAAACTCAACTCTGTATAATAATAGAACTGGGGAAGACCGGCCTTTATTGCTTGAATACGTCATTCGGATAGCACAAATCTAGGAAAGCTGCCAAGAGGGTTTTTTCCCGGGTAAAGCTGACATGTTCTTTCGCCAGACAAGATTATGAGCGACCCATAACATCAAACGTCGATGCAGGGATGACCGAGAAGCTTATGGGGATTTCGGTTCATTCGGACCCACATACGGCTGAGAATGACTTATGACTCGACTGCTAGGTCGGCATCGGGTCCTACAGGCTAGTCTTTTGCGTTAAAAGACGTCATTTTCATCGGACGACGATACAGCTCACCAGGCCCCAGTGTACGAGTTGTCACACCGAAACAGTTCACCAATTACCAGTATACGAGTTATCAGAGCATTTCCATCATAGCTCTCTATATTTGTATCTAATACCGCCCATGCCGGTGCTAGGGACCGTGCGGTCATATCATCCAAGTTGCCACATGAACAGGTACAATAAAAGCGTACCGGAGATACAACACATATCACGAATCGTCATATTCTTGGTATGTGCTTCAGAAAAAGTTAACCGGAAGACTATACTGTGAAGTTATGAGACTGTCAGTATGTCGGCACCTCTTCCCACTTCCCTTATATGTGTTGTAATTTTAATATCTCCAGTCTATCTGAGGATTACGATTCCAATGGCGTGTCACTTACCAACGTTAGTCCCTGAGATACCGATTTTAAATCGATAAATAATCAGTCAAGGGAAGAACGAGATAACCCAACTTAGACCCGGAAGATCCAACATTGGTCATGTAGACCGAATCAGACCAAACTCTGATTCATAGTGTTAAGCGGAATTAGATACGCTAGCTATATCAATGGTGAATATATTTACAAGCTTTCAAAGGCTATACTGTCTTCATCGTCAGGTAGTGACTGACTACCTGTCTTATGTAAAGTCTGACCTGCTGATAGTAGTTGATCTGCTGAGAGCAGTTCACACTGTGCATAGTCCTAGCACCAACTTGTGAGTTTATACCAAGTGACTGAAGAAAACAAGTTACAGAGTAACCATGTATAGTAAACACGTCATGTTTAGCTGCTTGGTATATACTCACAAATAGGCGGTTTTGAGCCTACCTCTAGTCAAACAACTAAAATGAATCTTTATTATGTAATAAATAAAACGTCAGAAGACAGATCAGAAAGTCCCGCTGTTATACTAGGCATCAGAGTCATTTCCCAGCCCCAATATCAAGACTGACTTTCATCTTTCAAATGAGATAAAATATGATTTTTATGCACATTAAATTAATTTACATTCAGGGTTCCTACCCTTGTGAAAGACAAAATTCCAGGACTTTTCCAGGTCCATACAACCTTTTTTCAGGACCTTTAACTGAATATTCTTGGACATTTTTTAACACCTTTTACCATGTTTCATTCAGCAAATTCAACAATGTTCATTAGAATGAAATGAATATGTATTTCAACTATCATGTTTCATACAGATCTGACTAGATGGAAGAATAAATTCAGTTTGTTAGAAAGAAATTCCAGTAATTAATTGTGGCAGATTTTTTTTTTGGGAGGGGAGGGGGGAGAGGACAATAAAATCCAAGGACTTTTCCAGGACTCTGTACAAATACTGTGAGAATTCAAGGAATTCCAGGTCCTGGAATTTATTTTCTCAGAATTCAAGGAAATCAAGGAAATCCAGGCCAGGAGGAACCCTGATGTTTAGCCTTGATCATACCTGCTTTTTTTAACACCCACTCTGTCAAACCCAACACTGGACCATGCATGGGCATTTCTGGCACTAAAATGTTCCTTGTTGAGAAATTTGTTGCATTTGCGCCAGCAGCTGAGCGAAGGAGAATACACTCACACTGCCTGGCGCCAGTCGGGAACCATTACAGAGAGCAAGGCTTCCAAAAAATGAATGAGCAAAGGTTTCCGAGAATTAGTTTGCGCATTACTCTATGATAACATGTGAAGACAGCCACTAGATATCTGAAAAGTAGCAAGATGAAAGGATATTGCAGAGTTCACAGGTCAGTTTTGCGACTTGTATTTTCATGAAACGTCAAATAAATCTCTCTGAAGGACCAAATTCTACCTGTTGTTGACACGTGACGCAAATCTGTCAGGCAAAATCACAACCTACGTGCTTTAACGATGACAACTACAACATGGCGGTTTGAAAAAAAAACAAAAAACTAGAGCCTATAGGCTTTGGGATGTAATCTACTACTGAATCTGCTAGTGGATTTACCGTAGCGAATTTGGGGTAAATGAATACAGATGGATTTCGGTTTACCAATTCAGAACAGGCTCACCTTCCATCCAGCTTGAATGTAATAATGCAGCGAGATCATGTGTCTCAGTTTATACATTCATGCATGTGCAGATATCCAGTGACAGTAATCGAGTCAGGGCCTCGTTTGAGAGAAATAAAATATAAGTAGATCTTTTGCGACATCTGCAGATATGAGACAACACAGCTGTATTTTAATGAAGATCCATCAATATAAAAATATATAAAAATAATTTTCGGACGGGAACGAAACTGGTACATAAATTGAATGAGCATCAATGCTGTTACGCTCATCCTATTCAGCTTGTATCACCGACGTCAGTGATACAAGCTGTTTATCAGCGTACAATGCTGTTAATAATACTTGACATAATCTGTGTACATTTTTACAGAAATCTGTTTACATTCTCATTCATTCCATAATAGAGGCTTGTTGTGCATGCTGTCACCCAAAGATTCTTGTAATCCGTCAAATATGGGCCGTAAATCATCCAAAGACGCTGAATTTTAGCAACCTTAGAAATACTGTTACATCCTCAACAGAACTTGGCAATCTCTGTTTTATTGCAGTTCAGCGCTCAAGGCGAGACTTGACACTGATTGGTCAATAAGTCAAATAACAACAACAACACGTGCCTTTTTGCTATGGTGGAATTAAAACACAGGGCGCCTCTGTTGCTAAAAAACAGTAAAAAAAAAAAAAAAAATCAGTAAAAAAAAAAAAAAAATTCCTGTCAAATGTTGACCTGCCTAACATTTTCGAATTTCATTCCAGTTCTCCATGACTTGCAACAAAATTCAACCAGACACGAAATTCCATTACTTTCAAGATTTTTCTCTTTATTTCAATGAAATATTGTCATGGTTTCCTGGTAATAAAATATGATTGAACCATCTCAGAGCAGGGGCGTTGGAAGCAAATTGGAAGTGGTACAGCCTTAGGAGATGGGGGGGGGGGAACTACTATAATAGCACTTCAGGCGAGTGTTGAGAGACAGCCTGGACCCCGGAAGTCCTGGGGTCTAGATCCCCGGAAACGCGTTCAGAGCGATTTCTGGTGAATAAAATCACTCTACAATGAAGTGTATTTTTAGTTCTTTCGTAATCCTTTTACCATGAAAACGCAATCGATGGTGGTTTTCTGCGATGCTGGATTAGAAAAATATATGTAAAGTAAAGTAAGCTAGACATATTCGTAGCCGATATAATTATTATAGGCAGTGGGGTGTTAATTCATTGCACAAGTTTTAGTTTTTTTGCGCCAAATTGGTACGGTACCTGCCGTACCGCTTCCGACGCCCTTGCAGAGGAGTTAAGTGCTACATATTACTTGTTTTGCCCCTGAATAAAGACCAATCCAGTCACCACTACTAAAATTTGAGATTCAACGAGGACAGCATATTTGTCAGTCAAATGTCACTGGTCAATAAAAATGCCCACAACTAAAGAAATTCCCCTTCGTTTCTGTTCCATCCAGAATACTGAATACTTCAACATAGATTATTTTGAATATTTCGACCACTGATACACATTGACAGCTAGACCATCACGCAAAGAAGAGATGGAACTGTTAAACAGGCTAACATTATATATGTTCTGTTACAAGTAGTTTTCCCTGTTCCTCACCCTCTCTTTTACTCACTCTTTTTTCAGCAACTTCAAAATACATCAATAATTCAATCACAGACAGTGAACTTTTCCACCAATAAATCAAGGGGTGATCAAATTTATTGGAACCGGAAGTTGACAAAATGGTCCAAAATCATGCAAATAATTCTTTCTTAGTAATTTTACTGATTTTAGAGGGGAATCAAAGTTATTAGAACAACTGATTCAATTTTGTCCACAAAAATGGAGGTGATTGAATTCTAATAGGGTGGTTGAATTATTAGATGAATTCCCGTACTGGTGATAGATAAAAAACCCTGCATGAACAGCTCTCACAATTAACCACGGCACGGTAAAATCACTTAGCGACGGTACTTTTTTGCCGTTGGTCGCAACGTGATGTTGTTGTTGTTGTCAATAAAAAAAAATTGGGTCGATGGTAAAATACGTCTCCTTGAACTGCCTATTCTTACGAATATATTTGGTTTTAATAAGAGAGACAGCTTCTGATGTTGTGTTTGTCTGCTTGCATTATTGGGAGACAACGGTCGGCACAAATGCACTTTTCCATGAACTGAAACCCAATCTGCAGGTCTTCAATTGGATGTCTGTCGCTTTCCGCTGGCGATTGCTCATCGTCGCAATAATATAACACAGGCGATCGCATATGCGGAGAGTGCTCTGCGGAATGGCGAGGGTTACGATGAAGGGCAATTCACATAAAGGTAGCATTATGTATTATTGTATTATGAATAGCATAGTAACCTGAAATAGTGAACTGAGTAGTAATTTTGAATCAATTAATTACCACTAAATATCTTATATATGTAACCCCTCAGAGACTGGTCAGTTTAGTCTCTGATTGTTTACTAGTTTAAAAGTAGATATATGGGTCTCCCCCTGTACAGAGCCCCGGGAGAGCCCCATCTGTTTACATAGAGGTCATGTGATTTTGCCTTCAAGACTACTGAGCACATGGCATATTGCCCTCTTCTGTTCCAACTGCCACTGAGGGAAGACATGAACTGCAGTCTGCATCTTTATCTTTTCTAAACAGGTGAGAGAAGTTTACTTATTTTCAAGTTGAGTAAACAGTATTTGCAATTAACTTGTTAAGGGTTTAGTGCAGCGGTGTGTTGAGATTTTGCTGTGTTAACTAGGCAGATTTAGCTGCAAAGTTATTTGAAACTTTGTTTTTAACGGGTGTCATATATTTGAGCATAATCTAAATTTTAGAGACGAATCTTGCACTGTTTGGTGATGTTTGTTACTAGCTGCTGGGTGTTGGTAACTTGCTTTACCATGCCTCGATCAGTGTTTAGGTTTATTCTGTTATATTTTAGGCTCAGAGGGGATCTGAATTCTCCCTT
>JAVTVY010008185.1:0-43252 GCA_036873755.1 Hanleya hanleyi | reverse complement strand
CAAGGGTTCCCGATGGGCATGACAGTGCACTCGCTGAGCCATCAACAAATAATAAAAAAATAATTATAAATCAAATTCTCATCACAATTTGGTCAGCTCAGAACTTGCTGGTAACAATGCCCTAATGCACGTTCATGCCAAAAAATCAAGGTTCTAATGCCAACGGTTCTCCTTATGTTGCCGACGACAAGTTCTGGATGGACTCACTCATTACCGGATAATTTACAAATGGTAGGCTACTTCGTAGGAATACCAAGTTTCACACTGAACAGCGAAATGGTACCCGAAATACATAAGATTAATGGTTTCGCATGAATTAAAGACGGCCGCCCAAAGTTTCCACCCAATCGGGTCCAGATTCAATAGTGTTCTGGGTCACGAACATATGGATATGCACTGCACGTTCCGAGTGCCTAGGGTAAGTCACTCTAGAGATATCTCGGTAACAATAAAGCTGTGACGCTTTCGCAGAAGTTAAAGAAGGCCGCCAAAGCTTCCAACCAATTCGGTCTAGATTCAATAGGGTTCTGGGCCACGGACATATGGATGTGCTCTGTAAGTTTGGTGTGCCTAAGTTGTTCTAAAGATATCTTGGTAACGAGAAAGCTGTAATGGTTTCGCATAAATTAAAAATGGCCGCCAAATTTTCCAACCAATCGGGGGCTGATTCAATAGGGTTCTGGGTCACGAGCGTATGGATGCGCACTGCAAGTATGGTGTGACTAGGGTAAGTCGTTTTAAAGATATGTCCGTAACGAAAAAGGTTTGACGGACGGACGAACGTACATAACGACGACAATACCCTTCGGCCAAATTTTGGCCAATGGGTAAAAACTGGACCCGAACGTTATATAATGTGCTTGTTAATGAGAGGCAAAAGTGGCCATCTCTGCGTTATCTTAATTTTACTTCGCACATTTTTATTTCAAAATTCTAGAATAAAAGCTTCTCGAACCAAAATAAAATTAATACAACTGAAAGTTTAAAATATTCTAAAGTATTTTATTGCAAAATGAATTTGATTCAAGAGTTTTTTTTATAATTAATTTAAAAAAAATCCTGTGCCAATTCCCCGTAATGTGAACTAAATGCAGACTTTTGCGTCTCATTATGATTAACAAGTGCTTTATGCTTAATTGCGAACTAATGATTCTTATGTATGAGCAGCTACTCCTGGACTCAATAGCAATTCAAACTTAAGTTTGATGTTTTGTAACGGAATTTAAGTCTTCTGGTGTCACCAATAGTACGAAAATCCACTTTATCACAACTCCGGTAGATCCTTTCAAGGAAATCTGTGGGTTGGAAATAAGGTCTCCTTGTAAAGCTAAAATCACCACCACTGGACATGTGGTTCTCATTTTTCGCCAGCTCCCTGTTGTGACCCATACATGTATTCTTGATCACCGAGCTAAATCTCGGGGCTTTCAAGGTTGGCCTTGTGCTATCACAGTGTGAAAGCATGGCCCAGTTGTGTTCGAAGACTTAGTTGATACATGTACATGTTAACATACAATACAGGTTTACCAAGCTAAAAGGAATATTTACACAGTTATCTGGAGTGGCAATTTACTGCACTTGGCTGGTCATCTTCATTCATGCACTAGCCGGACTCTTTATCACTAAGGCTCATAAAACTTAATGGTTCGTTTATCCTGAACTGCTTGCGAGCAAAGGGAGAAGGGCAGCCCGGTTTTAGTTTTATGTTTATAAGGAGACAAGGTATTCTATGCAAAATATGAGTTGAAACAAGCTGACATGCGAAGTGTTAATTCTGTCTGTCAAATAAATAATTATGTGATAGTTTTCAAATTGTTTTTGAAGCTTGAACAACTTTTGCTGTAAGAATTATTTCTTTAATGTCTGGTGAAGCGTGTGAGATGTGATGGAGTGCCCAAGTACATCCATCCATCCATGTGACTTTCCATACTTGTCGGCACACTTTGCTAAAACAACTTTGTCTGTTTAAAGTAGAATGCAGAACGAAAATAACCAATAAAACCAATCTTCAGGGCACAGGCAAACTTGGTGGCAGGTGATCATGATACACGAATTATTAATTTTGCAGCCTTCATTAAAGGTAATTCTGAGTGTTAGTAAATATGATCTTTAGTACCATAGTATAGAAATCGCCGAACCTGCAAATATAATATGAAATTTGGAGACCCTAGCTTTAATCCTTAAAAAAAATATAGCAAATACTAAAACTTGACCTTGATAAAATGGGTCAAGGTCAGTCATCTTCAGTACACCTCTGAACCTTCGCCAGATTTATACATAGTATTAATTTGTAAAGCGTAGATATATTTCTTCATGTTAGACCATACTAAACAGTATATGACCTTGATAAAGTAGGCCAAGGTCATTCAACTGGGATAAGGTTCTAGTCAGTCACAAGTTGCACACATAGTAAGAGTTTGGAGACCCAAGATTTAGTCCTTCAAAAAATATAGCAAATACTAAAATTTGATCTTGATAAAATAGGTCAATATCAGTCATTTTTGATAGGTTTCTGAGCCTACACCCAATACATATGTGATATGAATTCACAATGCCTGGCTATAATTCTTCTTGAGATATCGTGTTCACAAGAGAGATGGACAAACGGACAGCTGGACAGACAGACCACGCTGACGACGACAATACCCTTCCGGCAAAATTTTCCCGAGTGGTAATAATAAACTGAATGTGGTTTACTCCCTCAACAAGTTTAGGGCTGTGACCCGTTTGTTTATTGAGATAGTTAACTTATCGACTGATACCACATGCAAATACGCATTTATCCGGCTACTCGATGTAATGGCTAATCAGTTGATTACACTTTAAACATTCCTTTTAAATAGCTTTGATTACGCCTCGAGAGTTTTCTTTCAAATGTTCATGAACATCTCGGATTAATTATGGGTCATTGCCTTCTAGCCATTCTAATCTATTTTTTTCAAGCGTCTAGTCAGTCATTCAATATTCAGCCGTCGTCCATTAAAGAATTTTCGCGTCCATAATGCAAATTACAACGCATATGAGGGAAGTGGGAAGAGGTGCCGACATACTAACAGAGCCACACGACTTCACAGTATAGTCTTCTGGCTTAGCTATTCTAAAGCACATACCAAGGATCTAACGATTCGTGATAAGTGTTGTATCTCAGGTACGCTTTTATTGTACCTGTTTATGTGGAAACTTGGATGACATGACCACACGACCCTTAGCACCAGCATAAGCGGTATTAGATACAAATCTAAAGAGCTATGATGAAAATGCTGACAACTCGTATACTGGTAATTGGTGAGCTGTGGCGCTGTGACAACTCGTACACTGGGGACTGGAGTTGTATCGTCGTCAGATCTAATTCATATGATAATAGTAGCACTAAATTAAAAGGATGAATCATAGTATACGTGCAATTAGGCTAATTTCCTGCAAGACAGCAACGATTAACAGTTTTCATTGATGTCAGCAAGACATCATGATGTTCCAAAAATATCAATTCTGTATCGCTCATCAGCGATAAATGTTGTAAAGTCGTTATCTAGTGTATGATGTATTTCGGCCATGCTTTGATTGTGGATGTTCATATAAGCACTATGAGGATCTTGAAATACATAGGTTTATACGGCCCCTAGCATCGGATTCTTGGTATGTGCTTTAGAATAGATTAACCCGAAGACTATACTGTGAAGTCATGTGGCTCTGTCAGTATGTCGGCACCTCTTCCCACTTCCCTTATATGTGTTGTAATTAGACACAAGTTACGAAACGTAGCGCAACAGATCTTGCACGCTATGCTCGTATTTTGCTATCAGCGTGAGACATGTATCGCCAAATTTGAGGAATTTGACGTTTCTGCAGTAATGTTTTGTGACGTTGATTAAAATCGCCACATTTAAGGCAGGATCTAGCAAATGCTACCAGGCGGGATGTGTATACGCTATATGCAGGTCCCTGTTATATTCACGATGTCGAAATTGTAAGCATCTCTCTTGTCGCAAAGTCGACGAGAGAGAAGGCCCGTTTCATTTTTATGGCGATATAGGTCTAATTAAGGTGAGCCACTACGGCCATCTGTAGTTTCCTTCAAAACCCAGTAAAGGTGGACATATATCTTTCACTGCGCCATTCATATATCCACAGCAAGAAGATATATAGCGTTTGATGAATGAGAAGAATACGGCTTTGAAATAATCTGTTTTTGAAAGCGTCTACATATAGTCGTATTCATAAGAAAACAGATATAGGTCAGCCAAAAGGGGTGCACAATAAGTACCCATTGGAATACATATATGCTGTTGATATATTCTATTGCCAAATTTCCGATAGATAGTATTAATGGAAAAGTCGAACACCTCCATAAACAAAGAAACATCACATGAATGATATCCCTTGTATGTAGTAGAGATAGAGAATGATTTATGGCTTGTGGCAATAATACATTTCTTGAAAACCAATACTATTAATAAACTAAGACGGATATGAGGGATTGCAGTATAGCGTGTCGTAAAAATCTCAAGTTGATACATGTTTGTACGGTATGTGACCTTTTGCATCAAGTTCTCCCAAAATACATTTTGAGTTTTCCAATATTCACATGCATTCAATGCCAGAGTTCTTAGTAATATTGGCGCAATACCTTTCTTAAAATGCCTTTACCTCCTCGTCAAGGCAGAAAGAAGGTTGGTGGTGCAGCTTCTACATCAAGCTATGCACCTAGTTTTATGTGGCGATTTATGCATTTTGGGAGTCCAGTACACTTTCGGTATATGAGTGGCTGGAAGACGAAAACCTTCTTCCTCGAGAAACGTTTTGTGGTTGTTAAATAAATATTCCAGAGTAACTGCTGTTTGGGAGTAAGTAGACGTACTCGGCGACAGTGTGCTTATACTCAATTCCTGGTAATAGTAATATTTACATATCAATATTATATTATTTAGAGCTTTGTCTGCTGGGATTATAACGAATTTACTCTGGAAATTTGCTAGAACTTTTCTCAGTACTTTTCTCAGTACTTTTGCTTGGGAAGTACTGCTGTAAAATTATATGGCGGATTGTTTCAACAACCTTGTTCTTGGTGAGGTCCAGCCAGTCAGCGAGTACTGTAGGTTCAACTTTTTCTCGCTTGACCACTCAATAACATAATCTTCCAGGGCAGTCAGGACTATCTTCTGCCCGCCTGCAGGTATATTTATCTCGGCTCTCTATATTTTGTTCCCTTCATCAGGAGTGTTCTTAGGTGCTCAACACTCACTCTATCAAGGTCACCAGACATGATGTATAGATAAAGTTTGGTGATTCACAATCACAACTATAACGTCCAGATGTGCATAAGTTGCAGTCAAACTCCTGGACATCATTAGAGTAACTGAATACGTTGGTGGCTATAGATTTAGTGTGATTTTAGGTTATGTGAACTTAAAATGGTTTGGTACAGCGCTGCGTACCTCTGGATCATTCAGGTATTGTGGGAAATTAATGTCCAGTCGTTTGTCAAAGTAGTTGAGTTTCAAGAAAAGCCGGTCTTTGGATGTCTCGATTATGTTAACTTGGCGATACAATCGAAAATAAGCTATATCTTGACAAACTTTAGTGATTGTGTGTGGTATAATATTTCTCGAAGACACAGATCGTTGTATATCTCTGGCAATATGATTTAAAACTCTCGGGGATAACACAGACAGACCTGTACAAAGGCTACGTATAGAGTTGGTTGTGTTAGTTACACCCACTAAATAATTTAAAGTGATATGATCGTAAATCAACGCACTATTAAATTTGCTCAAACCATGGCAGCGATGTCTTTGTTGGTTGGGCTGGGTAATATACACTTTATAGTGGCATAATTCCATGTTGGGTATATATAGTCAAAAGGGGGAAATGTAAATGTCTAGAGCAGTGAGACAGACTGGAAAATATAAGAACATTGGGTGAACTTTTGGCAAACAGGAAAGTGGTGGGGCATGTGTTGATGCAAAATAAGAAAAATAATGGGCGAATCTACAGTCGTTTATATAACATTTCTAGGGGTCGGATATACTGGACAATAAGAATATTGGGTAAAATGGGGGAAAAGGGGGAGGTACTGGTATAGTTGAGTAATACATGGGAAAATACTGTGTTAATTTACCGACATTATATAACATTCTAAAGATTGTGAATGTGTTTATTTTATCTTGGGTCAGTGGACAGAGGGGAGAAAACAGTCGGATCTTTGGATGGAAAGAAAATGAATACCGGGATACAATTCATAGATGATTAAATTAAGTGAAATTAAATAAAAACAGTCATGATCATAGATACAGAGGTATGGATATATCACGGGGAACAGATATTGTCAGTGGCGAATATTCATTTGTACCACGAACATTTGAAGGGAGCATGGTGTGAGGGGGTGGGTTGCACGGCATGTTATGTATGACAAGTGTCCATCATATCAGGATGGAGTGTCCAATCAAACGAAACCAAACCGGCGATCAGTTATGCAGCGACAACTATATGGTGCATGAGAAAATAAGTTGTCACCTATTTACTTTGTCCCTTGTGTTCTCGTGATAAACTTAGTAATGTTTCAGTTTTTAGTAATTTTGACATGCATGTACGGAGTTGGGAGAGTGTACTGTTACAGATTTCTGTAATGTTACAGATTTCTGTAATGTTATGGACTTCTGTAATGTTACAGAAGATCTGCTTTAGTTATGAAGGAGATTGAACATTACCAGAAGCAAATTAGATTTAGATTTTAACATTAGATTGCAATAGCTAGAATGCATCGAACACTGCCTCCCTGTTTATAACACATGATGTTACCTAGGTGCACAGTAAAATAGCCTTTGTCGTGTTCGCAGAATAAAATAATAAATTTTCAATTTCCACAACGTTTGAATGACCCTTCAGAAAATATTTGTCGATTTATATCAATATTTTAAACGGTTTTGCAAGGCTATGCAGTGAAAGTGCCGCTGTAGAAACCAGGTTGCTCTTTGGAACATGGATTTCCGAATATTTAAACCCAGAAACTGCTCATGTGAAAAATTGTTGCCTTTTCTCTATGGCGTATATATTTTAATTGTTGCCTTTTCTATCTTTCGTATATATTTCAATTCATATGGACATCGCTTATGTGACTTCATATTTTGACAGAACTTATACGCCGTAACAAGGTTTAGGTCCTACAAAATAATAAACTGAGCGTGATTTCCTCCTGTAAGGTGGTTCATGCCGCAAATGACTTCGGCGACGTCATTACACAGGGTTATTTCCCCTGTAATAACTCTTCCGACGTCGTATGTTGCCTTTTCTGATAAGAGACGATATAATGACGGACCAGGCGCTTGTAATTCTTTGTCATGTTGCGCAGAAAACTGATTTTTCATGATTTCGGCAAAAAAAAAGAACGGTTGACATGGTGATATTCGCAGCTACGTACAAATAAATCGAAATCGAAGACCATCTAATCGGTTGATCATAACTAATCGGTTGATACCACATTCAAATACACATTTTTCTAATCTGTTGATTACACTTTAAACATTCAGTTTAAATAACTTTCTTCGAGAATCAGGGCTTTTATTTAAATATGTTCACGAATCTCTCGGGTTAACTGTGAATGTTGATTCACAGTAAAACAAAAGTGATTATCGCGCATCTAAGAGACCCACTAGGATAGGCTTCTAGTTCATCACCAGTTGCATGAGTAATATGAATTTGGAGACCCTAGCTTCAATCCTTCAAAAAATATAGCAAATACTAAAATTTGACCTTGATAAAATAGGTCGAGGTCAGTCATCTTAGGTACACCTCTGAACCTTCGCCAGATGTATATTTACTATTAATTTGTAAAGCGTAGATATATTTCTTCATGTTAGATCATAATAAATAGTATATGACCTTGAAAAAATAGGTCAAGGTCAGTCAACTGGGATATGTTTTTTGACAATCAACAGTTGCATAAGTAATATGAATTTGGAGACCCTAGCCTAAATTCTTCGAAAAATATAGCAAATACTATAATTTGTCCTTAATAATATAGGCCTAGGTCAGTCATCTTCGGTACACTTCTGGACCTTCGCCAGATGTATACATAGTATTTATTTGGAAAGCCTAACTTTACTTTTTCATGTTATATCATAGTAAACAGTATATGCCCTATAAAAATAGGTCAAGGTCAGTCAACTGGGATATGTTTCTTGACAATCAGCAGTTGCATAAGTAATATGAATTTGGAGACCCTGGCCTAAATTATTCGAAAAATATAGCAAATACTATAATTTGCCCTTAATAATATAGGCCGAGTCCAGTCATCTTCGGTACACTTCTGGACCTTCGCTAGATGTATACATAGTATTAATTTGGAAAGCCTATCTTTACTTTTTCATGTTATATCATAGTAAACTGTATATGCCCTATAAAAATAGGTCAAGGTCATTTAACTGGGATAGGCCTGGCTTCTAGACAGTCACAAGTTGCACACATAATATGAATTTGGAGAGCCTAGATTTAGTCCTTCAAAAAGTATAGCAAATACTAAAATATGACCTTGATAAAATAGGTCACTGTCAGCCATCTTCAGTACACCTCTCGACCATTGCCAGATGTATACATAGTATTAATTTGGAAAGCCTACATATATTTCTTCATGTTAGACAATACTAAACAGCATATGACCTTAAAAAAAGAGGTCAAGGTCAGTCAACTAAGATAGGCTTCTAGCCAACCCACAGTTGCATAAGTAATATGACTTTGGAGACCGTAGCTTCAATCCTTCAAAAACATAGCAACTATCAAAACTTTACCTTGATAAAATAGGTCAAGGTCAGTCATATTCAGTACACCTCTGCACCTTCGACAGATGTATACATAGTATTAATTTGCAAGCGTACATATATTTCTTCATGTTAGACCATATTAAACAATATATAACCTTTAAAAAATAGGTCAAGGTCGGTCAACTGGGATAGGTTTCTAGTCAATCACCAGTTGCATAAGTAATATAAATTTGGATATCCTAGTCTCAATTCTTCAAAAAATATAGCAAATACTATAATTTGACCTCGGTAATATAGGTCTTGGTCAGTCATCTTCAGTACACCTCTGGACCTTCGCCACATGTATACATAGTATTGATTTGGATAGCCTAGTTTTTTCTTCGCGCTATATCATAATAAACAGTATATGACGTATACAAGTAGTTCAAGGTCATTCAACTGAGATAAGCTTCTAGTCAATCAGAAGTTGCACACGTGATATGAATTTGAAGACCCTATAATTTTAGTCTTCCAAAAAATATAGCAAATTGATCTTGATAAAATAGGCCAAGGTCAGTCATCTTCAGCATGCCTTTATAGATACGAGCTCTTTTTGAAACATGGAACAAAAAAGATGGCATAATTCCATACTGGGTATAGTCAAAAAGAGGGAGATGTAAATGTCTAGAGCAGTGAGACAGACTGGAAAAGAACATTGGGTGAACTTTTGGCAAACAGGAAAGTGGTGGGGTATGTGTTGATGCAAAATAAGAAAAAAATGGGTGAATTTACAGTCATTTAGATAACATTACTAGGGATCGGATATACTGGACAATATAAGAATATTGGGTAAAATGGTGGCAAAGAGGGAAGTACTGGCATAGTTGAGTAATGAAAATGGGAAAAATACTGTGTGAATTTGCCGACATTCATATAACATTCTAAAGATTGTGGATGTGCTTATTGTATCTTGGGTCAGTGGACAGAGGGGAGAAAGCACTAGGATACTTTGGATGGAAAGAAAATGAATACCGGGATACAATTCATAGATGATTCATTAAGGGAAATACAGGAAAGACAGGGTCATGATCATGGATACAGAGGTACGAATATATCACCGGGAACAGATATTTATTATCGGTGGCGAATATTCATTTGTACGAGGAACATGTGAAGGGAGCATGGTGTGAGGGGACGGGTTGCACCGCATGTTATGTATGACCAGTGCCCATCATGTCAGGATGGAGTGTCCAATCAAACCAAACCAAACCAACGATCAGTTATGCAGCAACAACCATATGGTGCATGAGAGAATAAGTTATCATCTATTTACGTTGTCCCTTGTGTTCCCGTGATAAACTTAGTAATGTTACAGTTTTTAGTAATTTTGACATGCACGTATGAAGTTGGGAGAGTGTACTGTTACAGATTTCTGTAATGTTATAGACTTCTGCAATGTTACAGAATATCTGCTTTAGTTATGAAGGAGATTTAACATTACGAGAATGAAATTAGTTTTAGATTTTAACGTCAGATTACAATAGCTAGAACGCATTGGAAATCGCCTCCCGGTTAATAACACATGAAGTTACCTACATGCACAGTAAAATAGCATTTGTCGTGTTCGCAGAATAAAATAATAAATTGTCAATTTCCACAACGTTCGAATAACCCTTCAGAAAATATTTGTCGATTTGTATCAATATTTTAAACGGTTTTGCAAGGCTATGCAGTGAAAGTGCGGCTGTATATACCAGGTTGCTTTTTGGAAACTGGATTTCCGAATATTTAAACCCAGAAACTGCTCATGTGGCAAAATGTTGACTTTTCTATATGTCGTATATATTTTAATTGTTGCCTTTTCTATCTTTCGTATATATTTTAAATCATATGAGCATCGCTTATGTGACTTCATATTTTGACAGAACTTATACGCCGTAACAAGATTTAGGTCCTATAAAATAAAAAACTGAGCGTGATTTCCTCCCTTAACAAGTTTACGGCTATGAACTGTTTGGGTATTGGGACAGTTAACTAATCGACTGATACCACATGCAAATACACATTTTTCTATTCAGTTGATTACACTCTAAACATTCAGTTTAAATAGCTTTCTTCGCGAAGCAGGGCTTTTGTTTGAATATATTCAAGAATCTCTCGGGTTAACTATGAATATTGTTTCACGGTAAAACAAAAGTGATTATCGCGCATCTAAGAGACCCACTGGGATAGGCTTCTAGTTAATCACCAGTTGCATAAGAAATATGAATTTGGACACCCTAGCTCCAGTCCTTCAAAAAATATAGCAAATAGTATAATTTGACCTTGATAAGATAGGTCAAGGTCAGTCATATTCAATACACATCTGAACCTTTGTCAGAATTATACATAGTATTAATTTGGAAAGCCTAGATATATTTCTTCATGTTAGACAATAATAAACAGTATATGACCTTAAAAAAATAGGCCAGGGTCAGTCAACTAAGACAAACTTCTAGTCAATCACCAGTTGCATAAGTAATACAAATTTGAAGACCCTAGCTTCAATGCTTTAAAAAATATAGCAAAGACTAAAATTTGACCTTGATAAAATAGGTCGACGTCAGTCATCTTCAGTACACCTCTGAACCTTCGCCAGATGTATATTTAGTATTAATCTGCAAAGCGTAGATATATTTCCTCATGTTAGACCATAATAAGTAGTGTATGACCTTGAAAAAATAGGCCAAAGTCAGTCAACTAAGATAGGCTTCTAGTCAATCCCCAGTTCTATAAGTCATATGAATTTGGAGATCGTAGCTTCAATCCTTCAAAACCATAGCAAATACTAAAACTTGACCTTAATTGAATAGGTCAAGGTCAGTCATCTTCAGTACACCTCTGTACCTTCGCCAAACGTATACATAGTATTAATTTGCAAAGCGTACATATATTTCTTCATGTTAGACCATATTAAGCAATATATGACCTTTAAAAAATAGGTCAGGGTCAGTCAACCGGGATATGTTTCTAGTCAATCAACAGTTGCATCAGTAATATGAATGTGTAGACCCTAGCCTAAATTCTTCGAAAAATATAGCAAATACTATAATTTGCCCTTAATAATATAGGTCAAGGTCAGTCATCTTCGGTATACTTCTGGACCTTCGCCAGATGTACACATAGTATTAATTTGGAAAGCATATCTTTATTTTTTCATGTTATATCATAGTAAACAGTATATGACCTATAAAAATAGGGCAAGGTCATATAACTGAGATAGGTTTCTAGACAGTCACAAGTTGCACACATAATATGAATTTGGAGACCCTAGCTTTAATCCTTCAAAAAGTATAGCAAATACTAATATATGACCTTGATAAAATAGGTCACGGTCAGCCATCTTCAGTACACCTTTTGACGTTTGCCAGATGTATACATAGTATTAATTTGAAAAGCCAACATATATTTCTTCAGGTTAGACAATACTAAACAGTATATGACGTTAACAAATAGGTCAAGGTCAGTCAACTAAGATAGTCTTCTATTCAATCCCCAGTTGCATAAGTGATATGAATTTGGAGCTTCAATTCTTCAAAATACATAGCAAATACTAAAACTTGATCTTGATAAAATAGGTCAAGGTCAATTATCTTCAGTACACCTCTGCCCCTTCGCCAAATGTATACATAGTATTAATTTGCAAAGTGTAGATATATTTCTTCATGTTTGACCATATAAAACAATATATGACGTTTAAAAAATAGATCAAGGTCGGTCAACTGGGATAGGTTTCTAGTCAATCACCAGTTGCATAACGTAATATGAATTTGGAGACCCTAGTTTGAATTCTTCAAAGAATATAGCAAATACTACCTGTATAATTTGACCTTGATAATATAGGTCTTGGTGAGTCATGTTCAGTACACCTCTGGACATTCGCCACATGTATACATAGTATTAATTTGGAAAGCCTAGTTTTTTTCTTCATGTTATATCATAATAAACAATATATTACCTATAAAAGTAGGTCAAGGTCATTCAACTGGGATAGGCTTCTCTAGTCAATCACAAGTTGCACACGTAATATGAATTTGGAGACCCTAGCTTTATTCAATCAAAAAATATAGCGAATACTAAAATTTGATCTTGATAAAATATGTCAGGGTCAGTCATCTTCAGTACACTTCTGGACCGTCGCCAGATGTTTACATAGTATTAATTTGGGAAGCCTAGCTTTATTTCTTCATGTTTTATCACAATAAACGTTGTATGACCTATAAAAAATAGGTCGAGGTCATTCAACTGGGATATGCTTCTAGTCAATCACGAGTTGCATGAATAATATGAATTTGGAGACCCTATCTTGAATCCTTCAAAAATATAGCAAATACTAGAATTTGACCTTGATAAAATAGGTCAAGGTCAATCATTTTAATAGGTTTCTGACCCTTCAGCCGATACATATGTGGTATGAATTCACAATGCCTGGCTATAATTCTTCTTGAATATCGTGTTCACAAGAAAGATGGACTGAATGTGGTTTACTCCCTCAACAAGTTTAGAGCTATGACCCGTTTGCGTATTGAGATAGTCACCTAATCAGTTGATACCACAGGTAAAATACGCATTTGTCCGGCCACTCGATGTAATGGCTAATCAGTTGATTACACTCTAAACATTCCTTTTATATAGCTTTGTTTACGCCTCGAGAGTTTTCTTTCAAATGTTCATGAACACCTAGGGTTAATTATGGGCGATTGCCTTCTAGTTTTGAAGCGTTTAGTCAGTCATTCAATATTCAGCCGTAAACCAATAAAGAATTTCCGCGTCCATAATCCAAAGATCTAAATCATATAATAATATTAGCACCAAATTAAAAGGATGAATCATAGTATACATACAACTAGGCTTCTTTCCTGCAAGACAGCAGCAATTAACAGTTTTCACTGATGTCAGGAAGACATCATGATGTTCCAAAAATATCAAATCCGTATCGCAGATCAGTGTTCCTAATCCATATGATTATACGTTGTATAGTGGTTATCTAGGGTATGATGTATTTCGGCCATGCTTTGATTTTGAGTGTTCATATGAACACTATGAGGATCTTAAAATACATAGGTGCATACGGCCCCTAGAGTCGGGTTAATCGGTATTGGACACCAGTTACGAAACGTACCGCCATAGATCCTGCACGCCACGCTCGTATTTTGCTATCAGCGTGCGATATGTATCGCCAAATTTGAGAAACTTCGAGTGAAGGCGCTTGATGATATAGCCCTGTTCCACAAGTTTCTGTAGTAATGTTGTGTGACGTTGATTAAAATCGTCACATTTAAGGCAGGATCTAGCAAATGCTACCAGGCGGGATGTGTATACGCTATATGCAGGTCCCTGTTATATTCCTGTCCAGATAGGGACAGTTCACGATGTCGAAATTGTAAACATCTCTCTTGTCGCAAAGTCGATTGGATTTTCACTCCTTCTAACAATACACTGTTAAAAGAATATTTTTTGGGTAAAATGGTGGCAAAGAGGGAAGTACTGGCATAGTTGAGTAATGAAAATGGGGAAAATACTGTGTGAATTTGCCGACATTTATATATAACATTCTAAAGATTGTGGATGTGTTTATTGCATCTTGAGAAAACAGAGGGGAGAAAACACTAGGATACTTGGATGGAAAGAAAATGAATACCGGGATACAATTCATAGATGATTAACTTAGAGGAAATAAAGGAAAGACAGGGTCATGATCATGGATACAGAGGTACGAATATATCACGGGGGAACAGATATTTATTATCGGTGGCGAATATTCATTTGTACGAGGAGCATGTGAAGGGAGCATGGTGTGAGGGGACGGGTTGCACCGCGTGTTATGTATGACCAGTGCCCATCATGTCAGGATGGAGTGTCCAATCAAACCAAACCAAATCAACGATCAGTTACGCAGCGACATATATATGGTGCATGAGAAAATAAGTTGTCATCTATTTACGTTGTCCATTGTGTTCCCGTGATAAACTTAGTAATGTTACATTTTTTAGTATTTTTGACATGCATGTACGGAGTTGGGAAAGTGTACTGTTACAGATTTCTGTAATGTTATAGATTTCTGTAATGTTATAGACTTCTGCAGTGTTACAGAATTTCTGCTTTAGTTATGAAGGAGATTTAACATTACGAGAAGCAAATTAGATTTAGATTTTAACATCAGATTACAATAGCTAGAATGCATTGGACACCCGTCTCCCTGTTTATAACACATGATGTTACCTAGGTGCACAGTAAAATAGCCTTTGTCTTGTTCGCAGAATAAAATAATAAATTTTCAATATCCACAACGTTTGAATAACACTTCAGAAAATATTTGTCGATTTGTATCAATATTTTAAACGGTTTTGCAAGGCCATGCAGTGAAAGTGCCGCTGTAGATACCAGGTTGCTCATTGGAACATGGATTTCCGAATATTTAAACCCAGAAACTGCTCATGTGGCAAAGTGTTGCCTTTTCTCTCTGTCGTATATATTTTGATTGATGCCTTTTCTATCTTTCGTATATATTTTAATTCAAATGGGCATCGCTTGTGTGACTTCATATTTTAACAGAACTTATACGCCGTAACAATAACGGCCTATAAAATAATAAACGGGGCGTGACCTCCGTCGTGACCTGAGCGTTTCCTCTCTTAACAAGTATATGAACTGTTCGTGATTTGAGATAGTTAACTAATCGGCTGATACCACATGCAAATACACAGTTGATTACCCTCTAAACATTCATTTTGAATAGCTTTCTTCACGAATCAGGGCTTTTCTTTGAAAATGTTCATGAACCTCTCGGGTTAACTATGAATATTGGTTCATGATAAAACAAAGGTATTTATCGTGCATCTAAGGGACCCTCTGTCGATAATTCTGAAAAGTCTAAGAGGCCTACGGTCGATAATTCTGAAAAATTTCTGTGTAGCAAAATGGTGCCTTTTGCAGCTTGTAACTTGCATTTTACTCATCGGCCCACCTATACATAGTGCACGAAAAAAATATGTCGAGTCACCTAAATAGATCGACCCTTCTGGTGTCTTTTCAGGTGCCAAACTTAGTAATGCTAATTTTGACACACCCAGTTGGGCGTGTTTCGATTTATGTAATGTTACAGATTCCTGTAATGTTACAGAGGATTAAGTAATGCACACTACAAGGGCGAAGACAAGTTGTGAAGTTTGGAGGGGGAGTGTGAGAGGGGGTGTCCTCCCTCGCAGCGTAGGATTTTTTTTTTGAAAATTGATGGTATGTCGGTGCTCTCTGGGAGCATTTGAGCGGTAAAAGTTTGTGAAAGTTGAAATTTTAATTTGTGCGAAAATTTCTCATAACAGTGGCGATCACTATACACTGATACAATTCAATCCCGGTTTTGCACTATATAATTCAAGTTAATCCTTAGACAATACTATTTTGCTCCGATAGTAGGGGGCGGTACATTGATGAATTCTGGTCCGTTAATTGGATCGCTTTGCTTTCTCTTTAACATGCAAATTATTTTCAATTGACGATACTGAGCTATTTTTGATCTGAAGTTGCCAAACTTATCAAAAATATAAGCTTAACCGATCTTTCTCGGAATAGTGGCAAATATTGATCCATATATATTGATCATATTTACACCAGTTATCAAAGAGTGACTTCGGTTCTAGTTAGATTTATACCTTTATTTGTAGGGTTTCTCTGCAAGAATTAGTTGAGAGTTCGTAAACATATCTTATTTGTGAATAAATAAATACTGAACAAATGACTGGGATCTCAATTTAAAAAAAAGAGTGAAAATGTTCTGAGAAATTCTACTCATCCAACGTGTTCATGTTTCTTCGTCCAAATGGGCAATATTTGTTTAGATTGGAGCACATTATTCGCTTCTTGGAGACTATCGCACTAGGTTTGAACCCGATATCGCCAAACTGTTGCTTTGTTCACTGACCGACTGCAATCTTGTTCCAGCTTGTTGGTGATAAATAATTTACTTCCCCTGTATTTAGCAACAATTGATAAGATTTGTAACAAGATATACATTTTCTCCTCTGCTATGTTTGCTTTGTGTTTGTTTCTTTCTTTCTTTGTTTTTTTCGTATTCTTTTTTTGCCGACCACCGAAAAATACCTTAATTAATTGTAAAGACCTATCAATTTTATCGAGTAATGAAGGCGAATCTCTCGACCGAGTATCTGGCAAAGTAGACTGATCAATTTAACCTCTGTGCATAAGCACAATTTTTCACTAAAAATATCGGTACGCTTATTGAGAGACCTCACACAAAACTGCTGGATGGCGATAGGAGTTGCCTCCCCTAAATGACAAACCGGCTGGAGGCTACAATTTTCTGCCATGGACGAGGGGAGATAATCGATGATAAATTATTGTATTCTGTAATATAAGAAATAATGTTATTCATTGCTGTAATATTACAGAATAATGTATTTGCCTGGACTGGTAACACATGCCTGGAAGGCCTCCAGTTCGTGTTGCTGGTAGTTGCTGGATTTGCTGCATTTTTGATGGTGTAAGTTCAATTTTCGTGGATTTGTCAATAGAAACACTGATACCAACTTGGTTACCAGTAGCTTTGCCCTGTGCTATTACATGTTCTTTGTTGATAGCCGTCTGCAGAGCATTTCCAGGGACAATAATGGGAGCTTGCTTGAACTTGTTTGATGACAAACTAACTCCAGTGGACCCAGCCACTCTGGTCATGAGGGTATTATAGTCATTGTCTGTACAGTCTCCCTCAGACAAACGATCCAGTAGTCCACTATACTCTACATCCTGGATGCGCATCTGTTCTGTGAGAATGATGACATGAGTCAGTTGATGCCACAGATTTCTCCCAGCTTCTCTGTCAATGTTTGACTGATTACGCACAGGTTTCGTAGGACTGCTTGGACTACTGCCATAGTACAATGGAGTTCCTTTCACAGGTGGGAACTGGTTAAAATCGCCTGAAATTATATATATATATAACGAAAATGGTAATAAAGATATATCCATGTCTGCTGTTGGTAATAAAGGTAATGCTAATATGTACATATATTAATTTTGAAGTGCCATTTTATTAGTCCTAGATTAAGTGTTCATTATAATATACTACCGGTATAACATTGTATTAGTATCGAGGCTGTACATACCAACAAAAATCATGTCCGCTCCTCCAAATGGTTCTGTGTCTGTATGCTTGGCTTTTACTAGATTTCTGTGGAGCCTTCCTAGAGTTTCACAGCCAGTCATGGAGGTCTCATCATCCACACATGTACAAGCAGAGGACCATGTAGCCTCCAACTTTTTAAGGCTTGTGCGCCCCCTACCAAGCTGAGCCAAACTGCTGAGCGTACTCCCACAAATAAGGGCTGCTGCAGTGCCATTGTATGCACATAGGCGGAGTGTGTGCCTTATCCCCAGGGATTCATGAAGATAGGTGTACGCAGTGATTACTTGACTTTTTCCAGTGCCACCTGGGCCTCCAAGGTACAATAGCAACTGCTTATATTGCTCACCATTAATTCTCGCAAGTGGGTTTCGTGACATTAACCTGAAATATTGGAATTTGAAGAAATTAGAATACATTGATGTATTTTTATTTTTAAAAGTCACAAATTACTCCAATTTCTTTTCACAAAAATGTAATAAAAATATAAATGTTTTCACAAGATAAATACCTGAAGGCTTCTTGTTGTTTCTCATTAAGTTTGAACTGTTGTATGGTATGGTTTTGGATCATCTGATTAGAGGAACCAGACAATAATCTGGGAATCGCCATACTATTTTCACCACCTTCATCATCAGAGAGATAGTCGTAGACACCATCAGGCTCATGAGCATTGGTTGTTATGTCACGCTCTCCACTTTCATCTATCTCTTGTCTCCGCCTGTCATTTTTCTCCTTTTTCTCCTTGCATTTCTTTGGCATTGTTGATTCTTCTGAGATCCGTATCTTTAAATGGAAAATTTTGAAATTCCTCTAACCATGTGTTAGTACTCCCACGTAGATCAGCATAGGAAGTGAATGGCTTGAAGAGGACTAGCATCAGTTGAGCAAACTTTTCCTCATTATTCTCTGGGCTTGGAGGAATATAGGAGAGCTTAGGAATCACAAGCTTTGAGCGCTTAATCTGGTGATGAGTGTGGTTTTGAGGGTGGTCATAAGTATACAGAAACCTGTCGTTCATCTTTCTTCCTCTGTTGTCTGTGCCTCCAGTTTTGGATCTGCTGACATCTGAAGTGGACGGCACCTTGCGAATACTGCTGGTGTATTCATAGAGTGAGCTATGTGCCAGGTTGGTGCCACGTGACAAATAGTCAATTCTCTGATTGACTTGAACCAAACCTTCATTACCTGTAGTAACCTGGAAATCCTCTGACTCATCATTTTCATCAGGATTGGAAGAAATCCAGGACAAGAAGCAATGAATATTCAGAATGTGGAATATCTCAGATGTATACTTATCCTTATGGCCAAGAAGAAGTGCAGCAATATGAGACGCCGCCATCTCCACCTGGCTGCACACCTTATTCAGGCATTTGACCACCATTTGTTTGGACTTCGCTATGTGATCACTAGCATCTGCATCATTTTTACCAAGCTCCAGATTTTTCACAGCTGCAGCAATGAGTGCCACAATATTATGGGTGGTTAGAGATGATTTTGTTTGGTAATCCGTTATGTAGAATGCCAAACTGCGACAGTCCTTGCCACTTCCTAAGAACTTAATGTCCATATTTGACCTTGTACAGAGAAGAATAGATTCCTCATAGTTATTAATCCACTGATTATGTCTCTGAATAATAATAACATTTTCACAGTCTGCATAGGTAAATAGAACAAGATCCCTGGGAAAATCAAACCTACATTCTTTACATCCATATTTGGTACATGTGAAAGTGTGTCTGTGCTTATTACTGTATTTTGCTAGCTTGTTTAGGTGTTGTTTCCTGTTATTTTCATATTCTGGATCTGCTGGATCTGGTGGACGCTGCATGAAGGTCTTGTATTTCTCTTCTGCAGATGTAGATTCCACATCACTCTCAGTATCCGGTTCCATATGTGTAACTTTAGCAGGTACTTCTCCAGTACTGTCGATATCCATCTGTTCCCTTGGGCAGTCTTCTGGGGCCTGCTGTTTGATCACACTGTCAAGATATTGTAGGAGTCGGTGTTTAAAGTCTTCATCTGAAGACATTCTGTCTCTCATTTCCGTTGGTGTTCTGTAGCCTTTCAACCACACTACCATGTGTAAATGAAGAGTACCTACAAGGCAATAATAAACTGTTTAAGGAAACTATCACTGATTTTGATATGATACATGTATAATATTACCAAAGATAGCTATGGTACACATCAGCAGACCTAATAAAAGCATTCCATGTGTAGTACCATATAAGCCAGGAAATGTTGATTATATATTTTCTCATAGAAGGCCACTGTTCTGAAGATATAGGTCACAGTGACCTCATTCAGGTAAACACACAGGAGATCATAAAAGTACCCACATATTTAATAGAAAATGAAATCTAACTCGAAAGTAAACAGTGCAAAAGTAAAGATCAATATTTATGGACAACAGATAGACAGATGGATGGACAGACCGGAAGAAGCAAATATGTACGCACCTCTCCCCTGTTCTTCTACGCATCCATAGTATCCTGATAAATCTCCGAGCACACCTCCGCCATCTTTACCATACCGCAAGAGACATTCTATGACAGCATCAATCACTAACTTGAAGAATCTGTGGGATAAATAGTGTTATTTTTTTTATTTTCTTATTTATTCAATGGATGGCACATATACACATTAAGTTACTGTAAGGTGAAAGGTCAATTTAAATGACATTGCCGACAACTGGTAGGTAAACGGTCAATTCCAAAATCTACTAATTGGCATTGACCTACTTAATTTTGGGTTAATATACTTTCCAAAAAGTAAGTCAAGGTCATCCAGTAAGTTTCTATGAGTTACAGTACTGTAGCATGTATATGGAGGACATTTTGAATTAAAAATATCCACATACGGACTGACGACAGAGACGAGTAAAGCAATAGGTGGGCTATAAAGTAGACAAAACAACAGAACACAAATTGTAATATATAATTCTAGTTTGCATATGATAAGATTGCTTTCTTACTTGGCTGCTTCTACAGGATTCTCTGCAACTATCTTTGCACGGTCTACTGCTGAAGGTAATGAGTCAGGCAAATTGGTATCAATGTCAATATCCTTCCCTGCTAGATAGCACACTATTGGAGAGTGAATGTCAGCTGAAAAATATATATTCATGCTTTATTAATTAACGACAGAAAAATTTCCTGTGAATAGTTCCCATATTAAAGTTGTGTAAGTGACAATATGAACATAATATTCACAATTAGATCATATTTACCTGGGGTTATTGTCATAAAGAAAGCTGGCATACCAAGCTCAATCTGAAAAGTATAAGTTTATAATAGATCAGGTTTTCTGATAAGGCTCTTTTGATCTCGGTCAAATATGGGTCTTTGTTCAATCCGAAAATAGTTCTGGAATCCTCAGAACCTTCTCTATCCAGCTGTAATAACAGTGAGGGCGCTTATAGGAGTGAGGCTCTTATTAGAATGATTATGGTATTTGGAAATGTCAAGCTGTACAACAAACAGGGACTATTTAACCATCATTAGTTTATACAATCGAAAGATATTGTTGGGAGAAAGTACCATGTACATGCAATATATTTACCATCATTGAATGGATCTCACTTCTGAAGCCTTGCTTTGCATACTGAGAACCTCTGATGTTAACACCGACAGCATGCATCTCGTTCATCAGTTTCTGCACGGAAGGGTTGGAGACCCTTTTTTCACCTGCAGCAAGGGCGTCAACAGCTGCAGATAGCTCCTCCTTGGAAATATTGGATATTGCTTGCTCATCCTGGGACAGCTTTGATCTTCTCACTCTCAGTGATGTTTGTAATGACATCTAAATATTAGTGTTGTTAGGATTAATCGATTATTGAATCCATTTTAATTTAAAAACGATTTCGCTTTTGGTTTCATTGTATTCGATTAATTGTCATGTACAAATACAGACAAAGTTTTGGAGGAAAAGGCTGAGATCTGGCTAAAAATATTGTGAAAACTTGAGATACGTTGAGTTGCACAGCAGTATATGCACTCATTTTCGCACCTATATAGTGTGTATACTTCACACTTGCGTCCATGCTGTTACTGTTACTAAAGGTATTGTGTAATTTTATCAGTTTATGGCATTTCAATTGAAGAAAACCCTGAAATATTGCATATCATTTTGTAGCATTTTTAAAATCGAATTTATTCGATCATCATTCGTTTTTCTTCAAAGATAATCAAATCTAATAATGACCAGCGAATCTCAACACTGCTAAATATATATTATTATGCAAGGAATATATTATATTGAAATGTTCATATTGTCCAATAAACTTGAAGATGAGAAAATATTAACATTTTATTACAATTTATAGACCATTACCTCTCGTTTCTGCAGAACATTGAATACATGGATCAGGAATGGGACTGCTTGTCGGAATTTTCTATCATGGAATGACATAAGGTGCCTAATCCACAAGTCCATGGAGACCTTAACCTTTCGTGGAGCCTCCGGTCCTCCCATGTTGTAGGGGAAAAGATGGAAATAGCCACCAGTCCTACCGGTAGAGGTGTAAATAACAATTTTATAATCAGGGAGCAATTTAATTAGAGGAGTGACAATTATGTTTTTGTTCGGCGGAATTTTTTAATGCAAATGTCTGATGTAGGTAGGAAAAAAAATTAAAAATAAAATACCCTGTTCATACAATGTCGGAGAGTGGAAAAATAAAAAAATAAAAATTTGACGCCGCTTACATTCATATCTCATATTAGATAAATTGTCACTTTTATCTTGCCATAATAAGGGTAATTGTTATAAATGTGATAGACAGATTATAACTTAGGGAATAATGTTCCTATCGAACGTATCTCATCTGAGAAAGTTTGCAACTATTCATGTGTCTTTCACGATTAACACATCCAAACTGAATGCTTTAATAAATTGTGGTTTCAAATAAGATACCCAAAACTGGGCCAAAAGTACATAATCCTAGGAATGTTAAAGAACATTAAATTTGAAACTAATAGTACAGATATAATATGCATCATAGCCAGGAGTAACCAAGCTATCCTGTATATCTGTAGCTTGTTGGTTCGATTTTCTAGCTTAGAAATTTGAGAAATAAAATATTTAAGCTCAAATCTTTCTGCCCTGATCTTGAAAGATTTCAATATAACTACCATATTCAAAGAGAGCAGATTCCCAGCTTTCCTATGGTATACTGGACTTGTAATTTGGTTAAGGGGTTCAGAATTTAGGTCCAGTTTATTCCTACAGAATTTTTTCTCCAAGAATCCATTTTGCAATATCGGCGGATGAAATAAAAATAAAATTTTCATTCCGATATCGGCCAATATTGGTGTGACCTTATGTACTAAAATAATTGAAAATGTATATAATGAATGCTCACCACATATCAGGGTTGTTGTACTCAGTACATGGTTTAGAACCATGTGGTACAAGTAAAGTACTGCTACTGTCCTCTTGGAGTTTTTTGGCAGCAGCAGAGAGGTAATCCTGTGTGGAGACAGCTGTAACATCCATATCAATCACACCACTGGACTCCATAATGATGGCAACATCATCAGGTGCTGCAGCGTCATCCCCAGTATTGGGCACAGCTTCAGTTAAAACAGTATCTGTGTTTGTTGCAGTGTATGCAGACTTTTCTGCAAAATTGGCATCAACATCAGTAGAATGGACTAAACATTGCCATATGCTGGATGGGATATCATTAGTAGGGAGGTTTTCTAGATTTTCACTAGAAATGTTTATATCCCTGTACTGCTGATGGATTTTGGCCAAACATTGAAGTGCTGATTTTACTTTTGATTTTCTGACCTGAAAAATCTTTTTCAGTTGCTGTTTTGTTGGTAATTTGTTTCCGATAAAAACCACTTTGATGACACTATTTAGAGAATCCACATTCAATGGCAGGAGGTTTGTAATTGCACTGGTATCTTGGGGGAAAGTTATGCTATTTCCCTTAATAGCCAGCTGACCTGTACCTGGACCTGAAATTAAGGTTAATTTTACGATACACATCTTGGTGCGATATGCTGATATAAGCAGTTTTTCTGGTATAGTCAGATCCTGAAGCTCTGGAGGAGTAGTCCCAAACTGGAATCCATTAGCTAAGCTGAATTCGGGTAATGAGTTGGTCTCCAGACTCTTCTTGCAATCACCACAACAGGAAACAATAGCACCAGAAATCCCTTCAGGTACCAGTATGAGGCCTAAGTGTTTATACTCATCAAGGACTACAGGTTGGCTATCTTGTGAGATTAATTCTTTGTTGGGTAAGTTATCTATGTGATATTTAATGATGTCATTTTTTCCCTCACCACAGATACCGCAAAATCCTGTCTGGCTTTTGCCTTGTGCCTTCTTGTTTGTTCCCTAATGACATCACCTTTATCTGGATGATGTCTGGCTATAGCTTGCCTTTCTCTCTCTTGTTCCCTGTTATCAGTTACTATGCCTTTATGAGTAGTATTTGAGGAAGGAGCGATATCAGATGTCTAAAAGTCAATAATAATAATATTGTTTTACAAGTAGATGATGAAAGAATAATGTTACTTAGGTTATAAATATAAATATATTAAATTTGGATACCAGAATGTTTAGGCATTACGGAAAGATACTAATTATTGGCAACATATGTAGGAATTGTATGAATGTTTATGTTATATAATATTTAAAGCTTAATAATTTTATTTACATATTTATTTTGAATAGAGATTTCTATGTGAACTCACATGGCTTTCCGTTTTTTTGGTCCTTGTAGAGAGTTTTCTTTTCTTGATTTCTTGTATGAACACTTTTTTTCTTGACTTTAGGCATATTGAAGGTCAGACAGGCAGTTCTGTAACAACAGTGAGTTGATGAATTACTGTACATTACAAAGTAAATGATTACCGAAGCAGGTCAGTCAAATTTGGACTACACTTTGACCTGAAATAGCCCAATGGGCTCCAATACCCCTCGGTTATCAGTTATTGTCAGAACTCAACAATCATGCATTGCATAAAATGTGTTTTCAGAACTTGGACAACAATATGCTAAATAACAATAATGTGATCTAGTAGGGTTGACTGTATTTCTCTCATCTCAGAAATACATCTAGCATGAGCTAATTCTTAGCTCTAAATATATATGTATGCTTACTCTTCTGTATAGCTCATAATCAAATCAAGTAATTTGATATTGGAAATACATATCAAGGTCAATCATCTTCAACAATTTTTCTGTCTATTCTACCTTAATTGCATATGGAACATGAAATTGGAGAATTTAGACTCGACATATAAAATTTGACCACAGGAAAATAGGTCAAGGTCAGTGATATTCGATAGACTCCAAGCATATGTACACATCTGATCAGATTATAAATTAATGGCTTAATTACCTTGTTGGGAAATAGCTTGGTATATATCCTCTATGAATATAAGTTCCTGGATTCATATATGTACATGACGTCCCTCACCAATTAAACATTTTTTTAAAATTTGCAGTACAAACCAATGAACTAATATACATGTATGATCTTCTATCTCAATTCAGCCATTATTTCAAATCCTTCTGGTAGAACTTTGTCTCCAAGCAGACATATATGCTCATCATACATTGCAATCAGTTTTAGATTTAAAGAAAAAATAAAATAAACTTTGCTGAGTGGTCTGAATTTTTAAATGCTGATACTAGCTTTATGCCCAATTCAGCGAAAGTTTGGGGCAACCTCAATTGAGAGTTTTTTTTATTTGTGTTATTGACGTGGGTAACGAGAAATATTAGTAGCTGTGGCCTTGAAGATTAAAACAGTATTGAATATTTTGTTGAAGATTAAAAGTGATGGGATTGAATGAATAGTTTACCAGTTACTGTGCTGATGTGAATCTGTGACACACCAACACACTCTGTGGCAGTGATTCTGTGACACACCAACACACTCCGTGGCAGTGATTCTGTATCCCTTAATCAAGGAATCAAAATTTGAAATGACAAGAAAAATTTAGACATAATTACACATGTAATGTTTTTGTTTAAATTATATCCCAGTGTGATATATAGTCAATATTCAAGAAGTACACAAAAATATCCCATTGGGCTCCAATACCCCTCGGCTATCAGTCATTGTCTACACCCAGCAACCATGCATTATATATCAGTGTATTTTCAAAACTAGATTAACAAAAATGTTATCTCGTATGATTCACTGTAGTTTCTCTCATATGGGAAATGCACAGGAAGTTGAGCAAGGTCAGCTTTTGCCAAGGCCTTGACAGATTGGAAAAATTTGCACTGAGGTTCTGGTTACTTTCCTTCTAATGTCTGTACTTTGCTTCTTAGTCTTTGGCATTGCTGTTTTACTTTTCGTTTATCTTCGCTGAAATTTGAATATGAAAATTCAGATAATTCATGCCAATGATGTGCTTGATGGGGACATGTACTAATATATTTTGTACATATCTGATCAGATTCTAAATTAATGTCTTCAACATATTTAACGTCATGGAAAATGGCTTGGTATATGTCGTCGATGAATATGTTCCCCGATTCATATGTACATGCCATCCCCCACCAAAGATTTTTTTAATGTTTGAAGTAGAACTTACAAATCAATATACTAATATACAAGTATGATCTTCTGTCTTAATTCAGCCATTATTTCAAATCCTTCTGGTAGAACTTTGTTCCTAAGCAGACATATAAGCTCACCAATGCAATCAGGTTAGATTTAAAGAAAACATAAAATAAACTTTGCTGAGTGGTCTGAGTTTTAAATGCTGGTAAAGCCATTTGCCCAATTCAGTAAAATTTTGAGGCAACTTAAATTGAGAGTTTTTTTATTTCTGATATTGTCATGGGAAATGAGAAATATGAATAAACTGAATTCTGCAGTGCTTCTGACCTTTATGGTGCTGTGGCCTTGAAAATTAAAACTGGTCTAAAAATGTGGCAGTGGATAGCTATTTGAGAAAATATGATGAAGATTTGAAGTGACGAGATTGAGTGAATGGTTTTGGAGTTAATGTGCTGATGTGAAACACCGACACACTTCGTGGCAGTGATTCTGTATCCCCTAATCAGGGAATCAAAATGGAGAAAGATTTGAAATGACAAGAAATATTTAGACACATTTTGTTTATAAATACAATGTTTTTGCTTAAATTATATCCCAAAGTGATATATAGTCAATATTCGAACGGGAAAAACACTGGCGGAAAACTTTAACAAGAGCCCAAGGGGCTTCAATATACGCCCGTTTATCTGGAATTACATTGGTTTAAATTTCAAAGTTGTTTAATAGCCTTGATTCCAATTAGCAATCCAGAGAAAGGTCTACAATTTTTTGCTTATGAGAATGTAACATATCACATCTTATATTGAATAATAAACTAAAATGAGCTTAACTCTTGGTAACTAGTTGACCTTGAAGCAAGAGCTGAGAGCTCACATATCCCACACTGATAGCGACAATAGTCAAACATAAGAAAATAGTAGTTTTCCTGCAAATGGATTCCTTTCAGACGAGAGAATTTTTCATGAAGGAAGAAGAAAGTGATGAAGTAAACCTTTGTTCTTGAGTTAATAAACAGGTGTGAAGTTCATAAAGGATTCCTCTCCCCGTTAAATTAGTAAATGTATGGTTTTTATTTCACAACAGTTTAACTAAATGAAGCGTTTCATACATGGGAGACAACTTCACAGGGCAATACCATATAAATGCAGGGGAAAGAACTTCGAATATTCCAACAATATTCCAACACATTTAGTCAGCTAAGCTTGATTCAGTTTTGGGGGACTGCAACCTAGACCTTTGACAAATTGATGTCATATGTATGGCTCCACTTTGCCATGTGAGTAAGGTATACTCAAAGTTTGGTACCAATCCATACCTTGAAACTAGAGCTATCGCATGGACAACAAATGTTAATGGATGAATGGACAGAACGCAACATCGCATTACACGACCTCGTCTTCAACAGGCATATGAAAATGTGACTTTTCTTGATTTTGGGGTTACAGTGACCTTGACCTTTGACCTTGACCTCAATTTTGGTATACCACACATCGTCTTCTCTCAATCTATCAATGCACACACAAAATCATGATTTTTAATGATTTCTTGATTTTGGGGTCACAGTGACCTTGACCTTTGACCTTGACCTCAATTTTGGTACACAACACATCGTCTTCTCTCAATCTATCAATGCACACAAAAAATCATGATTTTTAATGATTTCCTGATTTTGGGGTCACAGTGACCTTGACCTTGGCCTAAATTTTGGTACATGACAAACCGTCTCCCCTCAATTTCTCAATGGACACAAAAATTCATGATTTTTAACAATTTCACGATTTTGGGGTCACAGTGACCTTGACCTTTGACCTTGACCTACATTTTGGTATCACATTGTGTCCCCCTAATGTATCTACTGACACAAAAATTGTTATTTTTAAAAATTTCCTAATTTTGGGGTCAGTGACCTTTGACCTTGACCTAATTTTTGGTATGGATCACTTCATTTCCGCCTATTGAATCCACTCACAAAAAATTAGAAATTTTTAATGATTTCCTAATTTTTCGATCACACTGACCTTTGACCTCTGACCTTAACCTACATTTAATATGCAACACATCGTCCCTCCCCTAGGGCATCCACTCATCAAAAATTAGAACTGTAGATAGAAAACTGTCAACGATCAATGATTTCCTGATTTTTGGCAACAGTGACCTTTGACCTCGACCTCAATTTTGGTACGCGATACATCGTCTCCACCTGGCGTATCCACTCACAAAAAATTGCAACTGTGGATAGAAAACGTTCACAGATATAGACTGGACACGAACACTTCAGTGATTTCCT
Organism: Hanleya hanleyi; assembly: GCA_036873755.1. Classification (NCBI taxonomy): domain Eukaryota; kingdom Metazoa; phylum Mollusca; class Polyplacophora; order Lepidopleurida; family Hanleyidae; genus Hanleya; species Hanleya hanleyi. Next base: position 14,513 of record JAVTVY010008185.1, on the reverse strand, counting down.
GTTTTTTAGGCCCGTGACCTTTGACCTGTGACCTCGACCTTCATTTTGGTACGCGACACATCGTCTCCCCGTAGGGTATCCACTCACCAAAAATTGGAGCTGTGGATAGGAAACTGTCCCAGATATAGACCGGACACGAGAACCGGACAGACGGACAGACGGACGGAAACCGCCATCACATAATTGGGCGGGCGTATAAAAAAGGGCTCATATTTTCACATCATGATCAAAGTTACTTTATCAAAATAAATTCTACCCGAAGAAAGTAAATTAAGACCGTTTAAAGAGGTCATGTCAATGCTAGTTGTGGGCTCTGTTTCCATACACTTGATTTCTCTCAAAAGATAACAGTTCGCACCAGGAAGGCCTTTTTTCAAGCTAATTTTGTAAAATACTTAGATCCAATAATTTTAATGAAATTTCTTTGATTAAATCTTAATTGCAACCATGTTTGTTTGTCAAATGTGAGATATGTACATGTATAACACATTTTCATTTGGATTTGGATTCATACTACCAGATAGTTCACTAGCTTTAAGTTTGAGACCCAATTCTACATTATCAGTACTGTGTTACTATCAGTAGCACAAAACTTTAACAATTAAAACCAGTAAAGAAATTGGTCTGTTGAATAACAAACAGTATGGTACAGGGATTTGAATTAGTAAACTAAACAGTAATGAAAGTAAAGTAACTTACATGATACCGACAAAATGTCCAAACATAAATTGATTTAAATTCCGTGGATAGCATGCAGAATGGCTTTGTTGGACACTAAGTAAACTTTGGTTATTGTTGCGCACACATACTAATGTGTTGGACCATACCACTTCATTCTGCTGGGTTTGCAGGGCATTTCACCACAAGTGAGAAATATGACCTGAATTAAAGCCTGATGTCACTGATGTGGTCTGTGATGAAATGTTAAAATGTGAAATAGGATATGTGTTCGGGCTACAGTTTACATGTATCTATGACAATATACTGAATTGTGTGTATTGAAGATGGCAAGTTGGTTATAGCAGTGTAGATAAACACACAACCAAATGATTGAAAATTAGAATTTCCTATTCCACATAACCCAAATTACTGTGAAGCACTTGTCGATCATTACTTGTGCAATGTACATGGAGAGTTCTTTTAAACATTGCAGAAACAAATCAATACTTACGCAATCCAAGTTTACTAACTTCATAAGGTCTGTGACAAAAATAATGTGCAAGTGGCAGATTCAACTTTTAGACAACTGTTCAACTACCAGATACATGTACATCAAAGAACTAAAGTTACAAGGGCTAGCTATAATACTGTAAGAGATATGGTGATAGCAGCATCAAATCTACATTCAAAAGGTCAAGGTCGGTCATTTTCAATAGGCTTCTGACCCTTCACCAGATGCATACATGGTATAAATTCAAAATGCCTGGCTATAATTCTTCTTGAGATATCGTGTTCACAAGAAAGATGGACAGACAGACAGACGGAGAGACAACGCTGACGACGACAATACCATTCGGGCAAAATTTGCCCGAGGGATAAAAAATGAGAAGTAAATCATGATCAAAGTTACTTTATCTAGTTAAATTCTACCCAAAAGAAAATAAATTAAGACCCTTTAAACATGCCGTCAATGCCAGATGTTGAGTTTTATACAACTGTAGATCAGGGCTCTGGGTGCATATATCATGTTTCCATACACTTGATGCACACATCAGCGGCAAAACAAAGCCTCCTTGAACAACCTATCTTTACTCAGAAAATACCATCCTCTCTCAAAAGAAAACAATTTACCCCAGGAAGGCCTTTTTAACTTAGCTAATTTTGATAGGTAGGGCCTACTTAGATTCAATAATTGTCACGAAATTTCTTTGATTATATCTTAATTGCAACCATGTTTGTTCCTCAAACCTGACAAATTGTGAACAATTGTACTCAACATGGAATAATTAAATTCACACTACCCATTTCTACAGCATCAGTACTATGTTATTATCTGTAGCGGTTGAAACCCAGTAAAACTTGAACAATTAAAACCAGTAAAGAAATTTGTCTGTTGAATAACAGAAAATATGGTATGGAGATTTGAATGAGTAAAATATTAAACAACTTACATGATACCAACAAAATGTCCCAACACAAGCTGATAAATTCCTTGGGTGGCTTGCAGGATGGCTTTGTTTCACCCTCAGTAAACTTTATCGTTGTTGCTCACAGGCTAATCTGAAGTATGATACCACATCTTTCTTCGTTCTGTTGGGTTTTTGTACCAGGCTGACTTAATTGATGTTGATGTAGGATATTTCACAATCAGTGGCAATATGACCTAAATTTGATTTGGTCTGTGATGAAACGTTTGGATGTGAAATAGGATACAAGTTAAAGGCCACAGTTTACTTATATCTATAACAATATACTTACTTGTGTGTATTAAGAATTGCAAGTTGGTAATAGCAGTGTAGATAAATGCACTAACAAATGATGGAAAATTAGCATTTCCTATTTCATTATCCCATCACGTTTTGTACTGTGTTATATACAATGTATACAGTGAAACATACAGCCAAGGGTTCCCAATGGGCATGACCGTGCACTGGCTGAGCTATCAATAAATACAAATAAAAATAATTATAAATCAAATTTTCATCAGAATTCGGTCAGCTCAGAACTTGCTGGTAACAATGCCCTAATGCACGTTCATGCCAAAATAAAGGTTCTAATGTCAATGGTTCTCCTTATTTTGCCGACGAAAGGATTCGTATGGACTCACTGACTCATTACCGGACAATTTGCGATCTGTAGCCTACTTCGTAGGAATATAATTAAATAAATAAAATATTTGATACCTTTTTCTCTGAATGAGATACTTCGGGAACTCATACATGAAATTTAACTGTTTAATATAATTCACCTAATAAGATTATTTAAAAAAAGGAATACTTGTGAAGAGAATCAAAGACATCGTAATTTATACCAAAAAAAATTATATAAAAAAAGCAAACAACTATGATTTAATTAATCTTTAAATGCTCCAGCTTCAGTAATGTATTTCGCTAAATCAATAATCGACCTTAATTGCGGCATCATTCACACGGTGGCTACGGTGGCCCATCTAGACAACATGCTATATCTTTTAGTTTTGAGTTTATTTTTCTTCTTTACTTCTAGGTTTCATTTTGGGGGGTTAGGTTTCATTTTTTTAATTTTAGGTTTATGATCTTTAGTTTTCACCCGGGTGAAAACCTTCTCAATCGGGTGAAAACCCTTCTCACCCAGATGAAAACCTTCTCGCCCGGGTGGGAAGGTTTTCACCATGGTGAGAAGGTTTTCACCCGGGTAGAAATGAAACCCCCCAAACAATGAAACCTAACACAAAAAATTAAACCTTAGTAGAAGTTCCATGCATTATGCTCATATAGAAAACACAGAAGACAGGGTTTTTGTGGTGAGATCTCATTTTTTTATTCAGTGAACAACAACAACGTGAGAACAACCACGTGAAAACTGAAGCCCAGAACAAGGGGCTTGTACATTGAAAGAACTGAAGCCCAGAACAGGGGGGATTGTAAACTTAAGCCCAGAACAGGGGGCTTGTACATTGAAAGAACTTAAGCCCAGAACGGGGATTGTACATTGAAATGATGGGCGGCCCAGTCATATACGAGTACATCGCGGTCCTCGGCCTTGGGGTACTCGTCAAACATCTGTACGATGGTAGATAAGGGTCTTCCCTGGCATCGATGGTACAGGTAAAACAAGCAATATTGTCCGCACACGCTACTGGTCAGGCTTTGCAACGTTTGACTGTTCCAACACCACGTCTCTGTACCTTGATCCATGAAGTCTGTTAAATCGGGATGGAGAGGTGGCAGGCCGTACGGGTCAAAGTATTCGCCATGCTGTTGTTCAACCCAATGTTCACCGCGCCGATCCATCGGGTCCGTGTTGAGAACGTATGCAGCAGGATACACACGGTCTAATGGGAACACATCTCGGGCGAACACCCATTGAAAGACCATACGTGTCCCTGGGTCATTCTCCAGCACGGTGGTTATCTGGTCTGTATCCATGTTAGGTGGAAAAGTCACACAGGACGTTGCGCGCCAGATCACATTGACGGTGGTCCCCGAGGGCTCGTGCAAAGTGGATTTCCAACCGTAAATTGCCTTGCTTGGCCAGGGCCAGCTGATGGTCGTTCTCTAAGGTGGGGGTCAGATCGAAACAGAACAACGTGTATCCCTTCGCGTAGTCCTCCCGACTGATCAAATTCCCTTCGTCCTGGTTGATTTGACCGGTGGCTGTAAACAGGCTCTGATAGGCTCAAATGAAATTCCTGCGCCCAAAGTTCGGTGTTAAGGCCGTGGCTGGGACCTGTTGTCCATCCACATGCAGGGCCACAAAATTGATGCCGAAATGTTTAAAGTCAAACGTCATGTGGGTCCCCGGGACCACCTGATTCTGTACCAGTAGTTCGCCTTTATCATTCCAAGTCATGTTAGGATTCTGTTTCATCCGTTGTAATACCAGGCCAGCTTGTTTCTTGAACGATGCAGGTACACTCTTCAGCACTTCGTCTTCCACCCACTGCGGGGCTGTGGGTGGTACCCCTGGTAATGGCGGCTGTTGGAGCGGTGCTGAGGTCGGCGGTGTTTCACGTGGTGGTGGTGGAGGGTTTTGTATTGGTCCATGGACGTCATGTACCGTTGAAGCGTCTCATTGTACCGTTGTACTTTCTCACTGTCGCTTAACCCCGGTCTCTGTAAGATCTGTTGCATCTCTCCATCGAGGGTGTTTATGGTCTTCACCGTAGGTGGGACAGGGTAGGGCGATTGGAGGTTTTGAAGGAACCGTGGTTCGACGAGGACCATTTTTTCGTGTGGTTCATTGTCGGCCGAAGAGTCCACCCAATACTGGACCCAACACGGAAGCGGCCAACGGTGCTAAGATGGCCCCGAGAAAGCCGCCTCTCTGTAACACCTTTTTCTTTTGTGTTTGAGAGACTCGCTTCTGGACTAAGGTTCGGAGACCTGTCTTATACTTGGTCCATGTTAGGTGGAAAAGTCACACAGGACGTTGCGCGCCTTGTCCACTTGAATGATGTTGTCAAACTCGGCGTAGCAGATCACACTGACGTTGGTCCCCAGGGCTCGTGCAAAGTGGATTTCCAACCGTAAATTGCCTTGCTTGGCCAGGGCCAGCTGATGGTCGTTCTCTAAGGTGGGGGTCAGATCGAAACAGAACAACGTGTATCCCTTCGCGTAGTCCTCCCGACTGATCAAATTCCCTTCGTCCTGGTTGATTTGACCGATGGCTGTAAACAGGCTCTGATAGGCTCAAATGAAATTCCTGCGCCCAAAGTTCGGTGTTAAGGCCGTGGCTGGGACCTGTTGTCCATCCACATGCAGGGCCACAAAATTGATGCCGAAATGTTTAAAGTCAAACGGATTCTCTGGGTAGACTCCGCTGAAACTGGTGTTTTCCACACAGGCCAGGATCAATCGCTTGGGTAGTTCCCCCAGGAACAGGTTTTCTTTGTTGGCGCCCATATTTCCAGCAGGAACAGAGAACACTTTGGTTTGTACACGTCGGATAGGGTACTGGGCTGATTTTGTTTCCAAGGTTTTCATGTGTCCCAATTGAACGGCTGGATTCGGTTTCACTTTTCGGACATACAGGACTGCGTCTTGGATAACAATCTTATAGTCAGCTGCATGCCCATCTACGTTAGTGGCCATCAAGGCGAAGGTCGGAGGCGCCCTTATCAGTCGGATTTTGATGGGGATCTTGTTCAAGAGGTACCGGTCTTGCATGAACATGTCTGCGTGTAGTCGACCCATGAGATCCACCGAGGCACCGTTCGCAGTGAAAGCCTTCCGTTTGTTACATCCCACATTGTCCACCGTGTCCATGTACTCGGGTATGTCCTGGTAGAATAAAGCGGCTGTCAGCTGAGATTTTTTAGCCTCTCGGCCATACGACAACAGTTACAACACATATAAGCGAAGTGGGAAGAGGTGCCGACATACCGACTGCGTCACATGACTTCACAGAATAGTCTTCTGGTTAACCTATTCTAAAGCACATACCAAGAATCTAACGATTCGTGATATGTGTTGTATCTCAGGTACGCTTTTATTGTACCTGTTCATGTGGCTGATATGGATCATATGGATGATATGACCACACGGCCCCTAGCACCGGCATAAGCGATATTAGATACAAATCTAGAGAGCTATGATGGAAATGCTCTGACAACTCGTATACTGGTAATTGGTGAGCTGTTTCGTTGTGACAACTCGTACATTGGAGATTGGTGAGCTGTATCGTCGTCAGATGTAAATGACGGCATTTAACACAAAAGACTAGTCTGTAATGCCCGATGTCGACCCAGCATCAACTTCCCACAAGTGCCAACATATATCAAAGACCAAAAGGTCTGTACAGGGGGCGGGCCTCGATGTAGGCTCGATAGGGGTACGTGTTGGTCGAGTCACTGATGAGTTTGTCGCTGAGAAAAATATCCACCTGTTGAAACATCGAGTGCAGCCAGAGATGGCTTGGATGATTCTGGAGCCATCCCCATTGACCACCTTGGCTTTCACATACAAGTATGTATGGGCTAAATCCACATAGGCCGTATCCGCATTACTGATGGTAAACTCGATGGGCCCTAGCTGTTTCGTTGATGCTGCAGAGCGGGAGATGCTCCACCCATAATCCTTGTTCGGCACTGGTCTGTGTGGGCGGCACGGTCCACAAATCAAATTCACTGTTGGTGGAGGGGCAGGACTCTGCGTGGATCAAGGACATGTTTAAGAAAAGATATCCTGGGTCTTCGATGTGCGTCGTCGCTGGGTCGGTCGTCGACTGGTGCGTGGTCTCGGTGGTGCAGGTCTTTTATTCCCTACGGTGCGTTGTGCATTGGCCACCAAGACGCCTCCTGCTTCTTTGGCCCGCCGTTTCAAGGCTTCTTTGGGTGCCGTACCCCCCAAAACATCACCGGCCACTTGCAGTCCACTGCGTACCGCTTGTTTGCCGATTGCTTTGCCGATCGCGTCACTAAGGGCAGGAACGTTTTGACGATGCTGCCGAGTATGTTCCCCAGCCCGTGCACCGCTAAAGACCGGAAAGCCACCCCCGGCCTGTTGGGCATAATAGTCCATATAGCTGCGTGCATCGCACTCGTAAGGTACTTTCATTATGCAAAGTGGGGAGCACGTGCTTGTCGAAAATGAAGTGTCAGCACCACTTTTCCTCGTTCGAATGCCACCGGTCGTCCCGTGTCATCTCTTATATCCACCGTGATAGTGTTGATGTCGGTTTGTCGTACGGGCAGGTAGAGCATGTGGGTGAAACTGTGGGTGATTTGATCTCCATACGTCTTTTTAATGGGGACCACCCGTAACAGAGGTGTGTTGATATCGCCCACGATGTGGTTGTCGACTACATCCGAGTAGACGTAGAGTCCGTACATACCCGACTTCATATCCATCGGGATCTGGCCATGGTCCTCGGATGGACCCGTGTAGGTCGCGTGAGCGAGACCCAGCATTTGCTGTAGGATAGGACTCAGTACGACACTCACGTTGGTGGGGAGAAGGATCTGTGCCTTGTCGTTGTGTGCGTTGTGATCGAAGTCCACGTGATTCTTGAAGGGAAAGGATTTGATGGGTTTTGATGTATTCGTGACCTCCCGTAGAGCCTTATAATGCAACAGTCTTGTCAGCCCACCCATGAACTCCTTGGGGGTATCGTATTGGCCTTCGGGGAGGGTGAGTCGGGTGTTTTTGCCTTCGTAGGTCACCTCGTACCACACTTCATTGGCTCGCACGTTGTACCACGAGTAAGGGTATTGGATATCCACGAGGCCACATTCCCATCGTCCAGGTAAATGCAACGGTTGCGGTAACTGGGTGACGTATTTGGCCACGGTGTTGTCAGGAAACACATCCAGCGAACTGTTACTGGGTAGGGTGAGGTAAAACATGGCGACTGAGCTGTCCTGCTGCTGCTGTTGGTTTTAATAGGTGTTCCAGGGTGAGGTAAAACATGGCGACTGAGCTGTCCTGCTGCTGCTGTTGGTTTTAATAGGTGTTCCAGGCCTTGGGCGGTTGTGTCCGGCGTCGTGTTCGTCGCGGTAACTTGCTACGTGTCACGGCTCTGGAGATGTGGGGTGTCCTGATCGAGGGTGGTTTTTTAAAAGCCTGAAAAGAAGGTGCCCGTTGTGGTGGTGTTTTGGGGGGTGACTCCGGTTCCCACTCGGCTTCCCAAGGTTGTGGAGTCTGTCGTGGTGCACGACTCGGTGAGTCACGCTGCACAAAGGCCCAGCGGTGGGGTTCCCCACCAATTCCTGTGGTACATGCATGTCTTTCAAGCCTTGAGCGAAGACCTCCCATCCTCTAGGATCCATGTGCGACCTGCGTTGACGCATCAGGTCATTCACTAAATCCGTCATGTGGGTCCCCGGGACCACCTGATTCTGTACCAGTAGTTCGCCTTTATCATTCCAAGTCATGTTAGGATTCTGTTTCATCCGTTGTAATACCAGGCCAGCTTGTTTCTTGAACGATGCAGGTACACTCTTCAGCACTTCGTCTTCCACCCACTGTGGGGCTGTGGGTGGTACCCCTGGTAATGGCGGCTGCTGGAGCGGTGCTGAGGTCGGCGGTGTGTCGCGTGGTGGTGGTGGTGGTGTGGGGTAGAGAGGGTTTTGTATTGGTCCATGAACGTCATGTACCGTTGAAGCGTCTCATTGTACCGTTGTACTTTCTCACTGTCGCTTAACCCCGGTCTCTGTAAGATCTGTTGCATCTCTCCATCGAGGGTGTTTATGGTCTTCACCGTAGGTGGGACAGGGTAGGGCGATTGGAGGTTTTGAAGGAACCGTGGTTCGACGAGGACCATTTTTTCGTGTGGTTCATTGTCGGCCGAAGAGTTCACCCAATACTGGTCCCAACACGGAAGCGGCCAACGGTGCTAAGATGGCCCCGAGAAAGCCGCCTTTCTGTAACACCTTTTTCTTGTGTGTTTGAGGGACCCGCTTCTGGACTAGGGTTCGGAGACCTGTCTTATGCTTGGCCAACTTGGTCTTCTGAGCTGGAGTCAGTGGTACGTTGCCTTTTAACAGGTTGTACCCGATCTCGCACAGACAGCGTACAAGGTCAGGGTCCGCACCGCGTACAATGGTTCGGACCAACTCGGGTGGGGCCGTCTTCAATACACGGAGCGTGGGAGCGTGCTTCCTTACTCGCGCAGACATCATGTACAACTAATGCCAGAACCCACAACTCTGCCCTTTTTATCTACCTCAGAGAACAGAGACAAAGTCAACCATGCTGTGGTATTCATTCTTTTTATTATCCCCATCATCAAACACACACTCCAGCTGGGGGAGCCACTGTGGATGTGTTTACATTATTTTTGCATGTACACGTGGTGGGCCTCTCCGGGAAAGATGCCGGTTCGTAGTCGAAGGTGGTCGGGGGTGGCTTGCTTGAGGTCGAAGAGCATATACCCGTGCTGAGGGGTTGTGGCATCTTTAAAGGCTTCCAACGCAAACGGTGTGCGGCCGGGATACATCTGTCTCGCCAGGTGCAGCAGTTGAGTGGTATCTCTCGGGTTTTTGAAGACCACCAGGTAGTGGGCATTTAAGCTGATGTTCCGATGTTCTTTGTTTTTACTGAACAGATTCTGCACAATGTAGATGATGCTGAGCCGTCGATGATGGCTGCCTTTGGTAAAGAGTTGGGTGACCCGCGCATCCGTCTCCGCCATGAGATCATCCAGAACCACCAAGGTGTCGGGTTCCAAATCGGCCAGGTTGGGTAGGCCTTCCACGAACGTGATGTGGGGCATTGCTGCATACGCTGCCTGCCATTCTCCGTAACACCACACGACTCGGACAATGGGTGGGGTGATCATGCTGTCGGCGTGTTGAAGGAGCTTCCTGACGAAGTGCGTTTTGCCGGAACCCGTGGGTCCTGCGATGACGCAAGTGAAGGGATGCTGCCACCGAGGGTCCATGGTTCGAGGTGTATCCGTTGTCGTGGTAACCCGCTCTTGTAAATTTGGTACGAGTGAACTGGAGTGGTGGTGGTGGGTACAACGTCGGTCGTCGTTGTCTGTTCACTGTGAGGGATGATGGTGGTGGGTACAACGTCGGTCGTCGTTGTCTGTTCACTGTGAGGGATGACATCCGGTGGGTTTTCAGACGTAGTGGGTGTACTTAGTGTAGGTGTGGAGCTTGGTGTGGAGCTCGATGTGGCTTGTACACGGGGTGTGGTGGTGACTGGGCTCGATACGGGGTTGACTGGTGCTATCTGTAGACCGGTTTCACTGGTGGCTGGTGTTCTCAGTTGGTTAAGTAACGTGCTGACATAGGCTACGTCGTAAAACACACTTCCGTACAACACACTCAGTAGGGTTAGCAGTATCACCACAAAGCCCACTTGCGCTTTGCGCGTTTTGGGAGACGCTGTGTTCAGAGGCAGCTGCTGTTTGTCCATAGCACTGTGGTCGGACGTGGAATGAAGGATGACGGCAGTGGTGTCTGGCTTTATAGTCGTTTCACCTGGTTGGCAGCGACCCAGGAATTGAAGGAACTGGGCCAGCCTTGCCATTTGACGAAATGAAACAGTTTGCCACGCCGACGTTCCGTTTTCAAAATCTGCTCCACCGTGTAGTAGTCTTGCTGTGTTTTTACGACAGGCTGTAATTCCGTCTCGTAAAACGTCTCTAGCAACGGTTCCCCTTGAGGATCTTCCAGTTCATAGACTCGCTGCTGTCGGGGTAGGCGCCGGTTAATCAGGAAGTGCTCATCGCTCCAGTTGGGCAAGTAACTTTTCTCGAACTTTTCCTTGACTTTACTGATCCGTACAGGGTCCCCGACCTTGAACATCTCCTTCGGTGCTCGTTGCGATTGTATGGGGTACAAGACACGCCGGACTTGGGCTTCATTGCGTTGGGTCATGGTAATGGGGGCTCTCTGTATACTCCGTTGATAGGCTCGATTGTAACCACTCACAAGTTTCGGGAGAACATCGATGTACCGTCTTGTATTCTTATAGGTGAAATATTTATACACACGGCCTTTGAATGTTCTGTTGAACTTTTCCACCACGGAAGCCTTGGTCTCGTTGTACGTATGGAAGAAAAACACCTTCTGGGCTTTCAGAAACTGTTGGAACGGTTGAGGAATTCCGTGCCTTCGTCGGTTTCCAAATACAAAGGTTTGCACCCGGTCTTGAAGATGTCTTTGAACGCCGCTATGAGATTCGCGCCCGTTTTGGTCCGGGTGGGTACCACCCACGCATACTTGGATATGATATCGATGCACGTCAAGATATACCGATTCAAATCGTTGTGTTTGGCAAAGGCGCTCATATCGACCAAATCCGCTTGCCACTGGGCATCTATTCCTCCCACGATGACCCGATTCCGTAGAAAATGGCGACGGACAGATCGATGTAAGGTATAGGTGTCTTGTTTTCTTGACCAATCTCGGACTTGGGCACGTTGTATCCCCTGGGGTTTGGCCGCTCGATAGAGAGCCGACAATGCACTATAGGCTGCCGGACTGTCGGGACTGTAGTATAAGTTATCCAACACCTTCTCCGAGCGCTTCATGGTCACAAATGACGATGGACCCTGGCTCTATCGTTTATTTATAACGGGTATATCTTGGGCCGGAGTTTCTTCCTGATTTTCTTCGTTGGCTTCCACAGTGTCCAGGGTAAATGACCAGTCCAACTCGTCTGATGACCGCTTGATAAGCACTTGATCCACATCTACCACGGCATCTTCCAATGCAGACCATAGATCAGGGTGAAGGGTAAAATGCACTGTACCCCCATCTAGCCGAGCCAATTGAGCAAAGAAAGGGCCGCGTCGGATGTACACATCGTGACACAAGTGGATGAGGTCGCCGTCCAGTTCACCAGACAACACCCGTTTGAATTTGGTCCAGCCCTCTCGGGACAGACGAATGTGAGCCGGGCACGGTTGTGTAGGGTCCGCATCACAGATGTCTCCCACCTCCTCCATGATATCGACCTTATCCGCATAAACGTGCAGGAAGACCTCGGGGGTCAAGCTGAGATACGCCCGTATTATATGCTCCGTCATGGTCAGTACGTGAATGGTACAAGATTTGACTGTCTCTCGTATTTATAGGGAGAACCGCGTGAGATCAAAGGATCGGGTGGTCATGTCACTGGGCTGACTGAGTCTAGCCGGGTAATCAATGGCATCGTCGTCTGGTTCATGGCTACACATTTGTTCATTGGGTTCTGCCGCCGCTTCTCTCAGGGCACGAGCCCACTCCAACTCGTCTGATGACCGCTCGTCCGGTGTAAACAGCTGGTCCACGATAGGCACCACTTTCTCGAAGGCTGTCCACAGATCGGGGTCTAGGGTGAAGCCTCGCGTAGGGTCTTGGTAGCGGCCCAGGCGTGGGAAGAAGGGTCCACGGTGTACGTAGATGGCATTGTCTATGTGGATGAGGTGTCCGTCGAGCTCGCCGCTCAACACCCGTTTAAATTTGGTCCAGCCGTCACGGTGTAGCGTAACCGTATTCGATACGGTCTCAGCGCGCGACCAGCAAACATCTCCACGGTCTTCCACGAGGGTGACTTTATCTTCATAGACGTGTAACCACCCGGGGTGTAAGGGGAAGGATGGCTCGTAGAACTGGTGACATGGTTGACCCAATGACGATCGTTGAATGACGCACACTGTGTCTGACCCTCGTATTTATAGTCAGGTCCCACTGTCAATGCCACAGCGCCAGGGTCAATAGGGCACAGACCAAGACTAGGCCAACCAGCCGTCGCTGATTCCGGCGTGAGCGCTCGTGGTCCATAGCCCGAGCATCAAGGATGGCTGTCATAGTCCAGTAGTGGTGAGTGATGCCACACCACTCCATCGAGTGCACTCTGTCGAGGACCGCTTCTGTGAACTCGTTCAGGATCTGGCGTCGCCCCTCGTTGTCGTGGCCATCTGAAAACATGGACCGAACCACTGCTCGGTAACCCGTGAGTGAATTAACCACGGTCGCATGCTGTAAAATGCGAGTCGCATAGGGACGGGTGTCCGTCATGACTCTGCAACCGTAGGAATGAAGGTGTAGGATCCAGAGAGACGTGTTTTATAGACCATGTCACACATGCGCGCCTAGACGTAGCTCTACGTGTGTAGTCCGTGATACGTACTATTCTGATGGGTTAGTCCAAAAAAGAGAGCAACAACAACACAGATCAATCCTTTTATTATGCGTGAATCGGGCGTAACCTGTGAACATGATAGGAATGCATGTACTAACCTGTCTGTGGGGTTTTTCCACAATGTCGTTCACCTTCGTGTCTTTTCGGGTACGTCCGTGTCCTTTCGGTAAAGTCCGTGTCTTTTCGGTGAAGTTCGTGTCTTTTCGGTGACGTCCGTGTCTTTTCGGTAAAGTCCGTGTCTTTTCGGTAACGTCCGTATCTTTTCTGGTATGTATGATGGTCTTGAGGGGGGCGACTGTATGAGACGGGTTGTATGTGTTTTTCTCGGTGACGTCCGCGTCTATCATCCGGGCGCTTCACGTCTGCGCCTGCATTGGGGTATGTATGAAGGTCTTCATGCGCGCGCGCTGCGGATTCACCCACGCACTTCCGGATAACCCGCGCGCGCTGCGGCATCATATGACCCCCGAGCGCGCGCGCGCTGCGGCCGGAGTAACCCGCGCGCGCGCGCGGTGGCAAATGGGGCGGGCCGGACCGGCCCGGGAAAAACCCCGGATGTTGAACATCCGGATCCTACGTGTACGGGAAAAATTGGAACTCTTCTGTGTTCGAAGGTAGTTTTAGTGAAACCCGGAAGTGACGTCACAACCCACCAAACCACAACCATGGACCCCTAGTGGTGGGTTAAAACACACCCCCACGCATCCCCAACATGCCTGCTTTCTATACTACGGTCAGACTACGCATGCGCAGACTCTTGCACACGGACGAACCATGAGTCGATACATTACAAACTCCACGAGAGCTTCAAAATAAGACCTCATACGACACCATAGGATCATAAGGGGCTCACCTAGACCCCAAAACGTTCACCCTGTATGGACCTATACCTCCATAGCCATGCAGTATAGGCCTATGGGCCTACCCAGGCCTCGGTGAACTTTTTCCAAAAATTTCACCGTTTCGCTCCGGGACCCTTCCCATCATGTTCTAAATGACGAGACGTGAAAAACAAGACCAAACAACCCATATCACAATGAACGTGTGTATTTTTTCCAGGTTGAACCTATATCCCCATATAGCCAGTATGGGACTATATGGGCTATATGGTACTTTTCCAAAAATTTCAACCTTGCGCTCCGAGACCCTTCCCATCATGTTCTAAATGACGAGACGTGAAAAACAAATCTAAGCAACCCATATCACAATGAACGTGTGTGAATTTCCCAGGTTGGACCTATACCCCCCATGGGTGAGTGAGTGAATAGGGTTTAACGTCGCTTACAACATTTTTTC
>JAVTVY010008184.1:0-43782 GCA_036873755.1 Hanleya hanleyi | reverse complement strand
TTCATTAATGCAAGTCTCTTCATACATCGATGCTATAAATCAAGTTTCGTATAGAACATTTGAATGGTATCAGAGATAAACATCATTAAAGATTCTGAATAAATTAAAGATGGCCGCCAAGATTTCCGCCCAATCAGAGAAACCAGATCTGTCATTCATCGTAAGTCTCTTGACGCATCAATGATGTATACCAAATTTTCCACTGAGCACTCCCAACGGAATCAGAGATAGATCATTAATGATTTTGCCTAAATTAAAGATGGCCACCAAAGGTTTTCAGTCAATCAGGTCCCAATTCAAAGTATCTGGATGTATTGATGATATATACCTACCTTCATATAAAACAATTGAATGGTAACCAAGATATGTATGCTATCATTATCGGTTTCGTATGAATTAAAGATGGCATCCAGGGTTCCCAGCTAATCAGAAAAGCCTGTTTGGTAATTCGTTGAAAGTTGCTTGATGTATCGATGATGTATATCAAATTTCGTATTGAACAGTTGAATGGTTTCCGAGATATGAATCATTATCCATTTTGCATGAAATTAAAGATGGCTGCTAAGGTTCCCACCCAATCAGGTCCCAATTCTATAGGCTTCTGGTCCTTGACTAGGCAAATAAGCATACCAAATTTGGAATTCATCAGCGAAACAGTTTTCCGGCTATCTCGCTCACGAACGGACGTACGGACAGACGGACGCACAAGATGATGACAATACCCCATGGCCAAAAATGGCCGAGGGGTAAAAACATGGGTCTGTGCCTGATAAATTTTAAGCCTTTGGGGTTGCAACTCATTCATAGAAAGCTCCCTGTACATGAACAACTGCACTGACAACTGCATTCCATCATCTGTCAGTCTGAAGACCAGCAAGGTTGAATTCAGTTCAATTCAGGAAATTGATCATATGCACAGTGTGCACCCAAACATTAGGAACACAGTTGTAATTAATATAGTAATATACGTGTGTAGACAAATGATTCGTGCAGAAGCTTCAGGGTAAATCCTATGATGTGCAATATAATTATTTGTTAGCAAAATTGAAGGGAATGTTGTCCTTCGTTTAAGATGACACGAAATTCAAAAATCAGGGATTCAGTTATTTCACATTATACTTCTGAAATAAAATATGGTTCATGCAAAAGCTTTAGGGTAAATCATATGATGTGGAATAGAATGATTTCATATAGCAAAATTGAAGGCCCATTTTGACTGGAACGGACAAGAAGAAGAGAAACTCAGTGGTGCCACCTTCAGGCAGATGTTGCTGAAATGCTATACGGACTGGCGTCCTGTCGCAAGGAATGCGTATTCCAAATTTCGGAATAAGATGTACATGGAAAAAAAATCTATTTTGACCCAGTGGCGCCACCTTCAGGCCGATGTTGCTGAAATGCAATACGGACTGGCCTCTTGTCGCAAGGAATGCGAATGCTGAATTTCGGAAGAATCCAACAGAGCGTTAGGAAGTTATCGCTTCGAACAGACATGCACGGATGTACACGAACATCCACGGACTCAAAGAAGCAAGAACCAGTGGCGCTACCTTCAGGCAGATGTTGCTGAAATGTAATACGGACTGGCGTCTTGTCACAAGGAATGCGTATTATAATTTTGGAAGAATCCAACAAAACTTTAGGAAGTTATCGCTTCGAACAGACGTACATGTACACGGACATCCACGGATGCAAAGAAGCAAGAACTAGTGGCGCCACCTTCAGGCAGATGTTGCTGAAATGCAATACGGACTGGCCTCTTGTCGCAAGGAATGCGAATGCTGAATTTCGGAAGAATCCAACAAAGCGTTAGAAAGTTATCGCTTCGAACAGACATGCACGGACGTACACGAACATCCACGGACACAAAGAAGTAAGAACCAGTGGCGCCACCTTCAGGCAGATGTTGCTGAGATGTAATACAGACTGGCATCTTGTCGCAAGGTAAACATATTCCGAATTTCGGAAGAATCCAACAAAGCATTAGGAAGTTATCACTTCGAACAGACGTACACGGACATTCACGGATACGAAGAAGCAAGAACTAGTGGCGCCACCTTCAAGCAGATGTTGCTGAAATGCAATACGGACTGGTGTCTTGTCGCAAGGAATGCGTATGCCGAATTTCGGAAGAATCCAACTAAGCGTTAGAAAGTTATCGCTTCGAACAGACATGCACGGACGTACACGGACATCCACATACGCAAAGAAGCAAGAACTAGTGGCGCCACCTTCAGGCAGATGTTGCTGAAATGCAATACGGACTGGCGTCTTGCCGCAAGGAATGCATATTCCGAATTTCGGAAGAATCCAACAAAGCGTTAGGAAGTTATCGCTTCGAACAGACATGGACGGACACACGGACATCCACGGACGCAAAGAAGCAAGAACTAGTGGCGCCACCTTCAGGCAGATGTTGCTGAAATGCAACACGGACTGACGTCTTGCCGCAAGGAATGCATATTCCGAATTTCAGAAGAATCCAACAAAGCGTTAGGAAGTTATCGCTTCGAACAGACATGGACGGACACACGGACATCCACGGACGCAAAGAAGCAAGAACTAGTGGCGCCACCTTCAGGCAGATGTTGCTGAAATGCAATACGGACTGGCGTCTTGCCGCAAGGAATGCATATTCCGAATTTCGGAAGAATCCAACAAAGCGTTAGGAAGTTATCGCTTCGAACAGACATGGACGGACACACGGACATCCACGGACGCAAAGAAGCAAGAACTAGTGGCGCCACCTTCAGGCAGATGTTGCTGAAATGCAATACGGACTGGCGTCTTGCCGCAAGGAATGCATATTCCGAATTTCGGAAGAATCCAACAAAGCGTTAGGAAGTTATCGCTTCGAACAGACATGGACGGACACACAGACATCCACGGACACAAAGAAGCAAGAACCATTTTAAAGTCCCCGGCCGCGTTGCGGCGGGGGACAAAAACCTGATCATTTCCAGGCTGGGAGCACTGATACCGACACCAACGACGACATCCTCTTTCCCCCCTCACAATATCTCCCCTTTACTTCGTAAGGCGAGATCAAAATCACATCCCAAAATAATGAACCTTTCTCCGATTTAATTCTTAGACAAAGGGTTGCCCAGACACACTGACGGGTGCAATGACCTGTGATTCCCTGCATCAATTTGTGGTTTGTACTTTTCTCTCCTTCTTATGCCTACAGTATGGGGAATATTGCTAATTAGTGGTAATTGAACTATTTTTGACTTGAACTTGCAATGTTATCATCAATGTATTAAAGTCTTGGAATAGTGGGATAATTTGAAGCATGTTTTCCATATTTACACAAGGTAACAACTGTTAAAGTTGTAGTCAAAAGTATGAACCACAAATTTAAACTGTGAATCAGTACCCCCATCAGTGTACATGTATCTATAGACCAAGTCCAAAATATCTTCTCAGGATTTTACAGTCTTACCTATGGAGATAACAGGTGATAAATAAATCACACCAGGGGTGCTAACTTAGCATGAGAAACACATCAAAGGAGATAATTTTTCTCATTTGCTCAAAATCTGAATCAAGAGACATAACTTAGATAACTTAAACATTTGTTCCAAAAATGGAAAAATAACACTGTTTACCTCTTGATTTATCTAGCTGCTCACTATAATAGCGATTGCCTTTATCACCCGTGATATGAGATGTTGCCTTGGCGACGGTTGGTTCAACCACCGTGTGTTTTACCCCTGATCGTAATAAAATAACATTTAGAAAACTTTCCTTTCACATTATACAATGGCAGAATGTCACAGATGTGATCTGCTCATATAGAGAAATTGTACAGATGATGTCATTTAACACAGAAACCAGATAATTCAATGTGGGATTAAATTATCCATTCACATTAGTTACGATTATTTACCATTCTTACGATGCCTACACAAGAATATTTATGAAGTTCTAAACATATTTATATCTGCCGCAGTACAAAAAAACAATATATCAGTAGAGCTGAAGTAGTTATATGCATTAGTATTAGCATATAATCACATAAAGTAAATATTTTCATATTTGCACATGAACTTTTATTTCAGAAACAACCCATTCCGCAAGTTAAAGGTGAAATGCAAATGTTTTCAGATTCATCTTTCTGATGTGCATTTTCTTTTGGTTGAATAATGACATGATAAATTTGAAGAATTTGATCTGATGGAAGCTTTCATAAAGTTGGTACCCCATGCCCAGCTGAACCCAGCTTTGCAAACCATCATCCCTAGTCTTTCCTCGATTGTCAGATCAGCTGTCCGAAGGCTGAACTTCTCAAGCATTCACATTAGACCGGTGGTGGTCTGATGGCACCTCACAGAACTAGCATCAAGTGATTGAGTGAGTGAATGGGGTTTAACATCGCTTTCAACATTTTTTCAGTTATATCACAATGGGGAAGGGGCGGGCGGGGGTACCTACTTTGGGGTGCTGATCTAATGCTGCCATTTTATAGTGCTGTCTCACTGAAATATCATGCCGTAGGCCGACATGACATTACACTAACACCGAGCAAACCAGTCCTTGTTCTATCCTCTTAAAGCTGAGCGGGAGCGAGGAAGCAACAAGTTCCATTTTTCAAGTCTTTGGTATGACCCGACCTGAGATTGAACCCAGTACCTACTGCTCACGAGGCAGACGCTCTAACCATAAGGCCGCCGCAGTGCGGTAACTAGCACCAAACAAGGGCACATAAGTGATGCAGAGTTCATGTAATGGAATCAGCCAGGCTTGAGACACCAACTTTGGAACACTTTTCTAAAGCTACTAGAAGATAAAATACTATGAATAAAATGAATGAAGTCAATAGTCTGATTGTTCCATCACTAAACCCATGAAGAATGTAAACTGAAAAATATGAAAACCTTTGCATATGGGAGTTGTAAGTAGGCAAAGAACCAGAAGAAACTAGAGTAAACACAAACTAAGAAGAAGATATCAATGAACGCTTTTTACGAAGGTTAAGGCCCAGCAGAACCAGTATATAACAAAACCATTTATAAATCATAATGCATACATGTACCAGTACAAAGATTACATTGAGCATTTTTATTTGTTACAATGACTAAGATAAAGTTTGCGGTGCATTAAAAAGCACAGGTTTACAACTACAGATAGCCAGATATGTAAATACAACATGTAGGGAATTATTATCCTTTCAGTTTCGAAGACTATATAAGTCCTCACCCTGATATTATAGCAAAACAGGGCGGTGGGACATTTGGGAAAATTCATGAACTCATTTCTATGTAATTGTCCTTTGCAAATATTATAACATAATTAGTGTAATAATTATTAATTATTTTTAATCTAAAACTTCATTATGTACATGTAGATTTCAAGAGAAATCTTTGGGGTTTTTTTAGGTTTAAATTTACAATGAAGATAAGTTTTATTAACCTCAAGCATAAGTACTAAGTAAGCATAAAACACTCATAAAATATCAACTAGATAAAATAAAAATAAAATGACTTCAACTCATTTCTTTTTGTTCCATTAAATTTACACGCGGTTTCCCATAAATTCAATCAACCCAACATCTCTTACACTTGCTGCCATTGGGTTATTAGAAAATTTACCAAATAATACAACCAAATCCTGAGAATAAAGCCAGAAGCAGATGCATAATTTGACTCCATATGATAAAGCGGAAGCGATTATTATGACTAAAACCAGACCAACACCTCAACAAAGACTGTCACCTGCTGAGCTGGGCGTTTGACTGTAAGATGCAGCAGTTGAGCTGGCCATCATTGGCTCTATGACCTCTGCTTGAATCTCCTTTTTCTCAACCTTATTCTTGGACTTCTGATCGAGATTCTGTGAGTAGTATGGGTTACCTCCCATAGTGAATGCCCCAGATGTGCTCGAGATCATGGGCTCCTCTACTACCTCCACTGGGGCATTAGGGCGATCCTTTCCGCCCTTACCCGTGTCGTCGAGTTTAGAGGAGTAGTGAGGGTTTCCACCAGTTGTACTGCTAGCAGTCGAGCTATAAAACATGGCTTCTATGTCTGCGACGGATAATCCTTCAAATTCACAGATAATTTTGTGATCACTCATGAAGCGGACAGCTGGCTTAAGAGCTATGCCACCGATTAAGCAAATTTTACACCCAAAGTATACATATCATCTACAGTCCCAAAATTATTGACTTGTACACATATTAATTACGACGTCATACACATGATGACAATAAATGCTTTTACTGAAAACTTACAGCATGATTTAAATTGTTGATGGGAGAACCCATCCCTGTTTCTCGAAAGAACATGAAGCCGCGCTATCGAAACCCCTCGGCTCTGAACCCCAGCTATTATAATGTAAGGGTGTCTCTACCAATTGATTGGCTTGTGGGAAGAAATATTTACCCCTGGTATTGTAAGTGTACTTTCTTTGAAAAAAAAAAAAGTTTTCCTCCCCTTAAATTAATCTGCTTCTGGAATAAATACATACACTATAGATATACGTTTGTCATATCTTGGTAAACACAACTAAAATTGCTGAAATGGAAATCATTAGAAGAGAGCCAAATTTGGGGAAACATTTAAGCGGTGGGAATATAAAATGACGTGTGGCAACTAAAAAGTGTTGTTAGGTTAGGTTGTTAGCAAAACAAAAAAGTAAAACTACAAATCATGTTGTGAATAAATTTTGTTCATTATAATTACTGATAAATACGAAGCTGCGCATCTGAAACCCCTCGGCTCTGGGCGCCAGCCATTCCTAATGTATTCAATTTGAAGCAAGACTTCAGGAACACCAAGCAGTCAAGTGACAAATATACAGATTATGAAAAATTTTGCCATTAGAAATGGCCTCGAACGTTTCCGTCCAATCAGACAAACTGGTATTCATTACATAAGTCTGTTGATGCATCGATGATGTATACCAAATTTTACATCGAGCATTTGAAAATTAACAGAGATAGAGATCATTAACGATTTCGCATAAATTAAAGATGGCTGCCCATTCTTCCCGCCACTCAGAGAAACTGATGTGGTTATTCATTGCAAGTCTCTTGATACATGGATGCTGTATACCAAGTTTCATATAGAACACTGAAATGGTATCAAAGGTATACATCATTAAAGATTTTGCATAAATTAAAGATGGCCACCAAGGTTTCCGCCCAATCAGAAAAACCAGAACTGTCTATTGATACATCGATGATGTATACCAAATTTTTCATAGAGCACTTGAACGGTATCATAGATATAGATCATTAATGATTTCGCATAAATTAAAGATGGCCGCCCATCCTTCCCGCCACTCAGAGGAACTGATGTGGTTATTCATTGTAAGTGCCTTGATACGTCGATGCTGTATACCAAGTTTCAAATAGAACACTGAAATGGTATCAAAGATATACATCAACAAAGATTTTGCATAAATTAAAGATGGCCACCAAGGTTTCCGCCCAATCAGAAACACCAGAACTGTCATTTATCGTAAGTCTATTGATGCATCGATGATATACACCAAATTTTACACCGAGCACTCGAACGGTATCAGAGATAGAGATCATTAATGATTTCGCATAAATTAAAGATGGCTGCCCATCCTTCCCGCCACTCAGAGGAACTGATGTGGTTATACATTGCAGGTCTCTTGATACATCGATGCTGTATACCAAGTTTCGTATAGAACACTTGAATGGTATCAGAGATATAGATCATTAAAGATTTTGCATAAATTAAAGATGGCCGCCAAGGTTTTCACCGAATCAGGGAAACTGGTTTGGTCATTCTTTTGAAGTTTCTTGATGCAGCGACGGATAGTTTGGCCGAGGGGTAAAAACTTATTAGTGGAACAAGATGAGTGAATCATATTAGTAGAATAAGATCAATCAGGTTAGCAGCCCATTTTTTGGGAGGGATGAATAACTGTTAATGGAACTTTAACGGAAAAAGATCAATAACTTCAATGAATTTTGTTAGACAAGGAGCATAACTCTGCAAAATACTTTCTGACACGACTCATTTTCGATAGGCATCTAGTGTCATTTTCAAAACAGATTTGCAGGCATTCTTCGCATTGTGTAAGAGAATAAATCAATAAATCAGTCATCCAACCAATAAATAAATGTGATAGTATACAAACATGATATAGAAATTATATGCAAACTTAACATAGGAATTAGTGGATTCTATTAGACAAGGGGCATAACTCTGCAAAATACTTTCTGACACGACTCATTTTCGATAGGCATCTAGTTCAGGTCAAGAGAAACAACTGTATCACGTTAGGATGTTGTATATGGAACGGTTATGAAATTATCACAATAACAAATCATAAATGGATTTTTATTTGTAAAAATGGGCATAACTCTGCAAAATATTGTCCGAGATGACTCATTTTCGATAGGCTTCTGATTTACGTGAAGATAAATAGATGTAACAAGTTTGGTTGCCATGGAACTGTTCTGTAGATATCGCGGTAACGGACGGACGGACGTACGGACGGACGGACAGCCGTACATGATGACGAAAATACCCCTAGGCCAAAGTTGGCCGAGGGGTAAAAACACAGCATGATTTAAATTTTTGATGGGAGAACCCATCCCTGTTTCTCGAAAGAAAAACACCAAGTATGCAGAATTGAAATGTTTGCATGAAGCTACATCAGAATGTTCATATATTCTTACCTGACTTCTCCTCTGTATTATCTTTCTTCTCAGTTTTGTCTTTGTCCTTCTTTTCTTCAACTTCTGATTTATCTTTGGATTTATCTACATGTGACAAGGAAATCAAGTTGAAGCAATCAATGAATATAGCCAGCATATATCTTGTGAATGAGATTATCATTTTTAATGCACAATAGATATCGCAACCTGAAATAGCTCTAATTTTGTTATGGTACATGTGTGTGCACAAATAAATTTTCCACACTTTCTGATTTTTTTTAATCAGAAATTCTGTAAACAAAAAACTGAATAAACTGGCCTTAGATATTTTTTTTATTTTCTTAACCGTATCTGACCTAGGGGAGGACCATTATACCAACTTTTCATCATGGTACAGCTCTGAAATGAAGAAAACTGACATTTTCTGACTTTTCCGTGAACATTAATGGCTTCATTTTGAGACTATTTGCATAATCTTAGGTGCAAAGGATCATGGGTAAATTCAAAATGGCGGCCATTAAGACGTCCACAGAAAGTCTTGTTTTCTGTATTTTCTATCATTTTTTTTCGTATTTTTCTGGCCTAAATTGGCGCATAAGTGATTTGTTTTCAAAAACTGATTATTGTATATTATATTAATTATTTTTTTTAAAGAAATATTGAAAAAAAATAAAAAAAATAATTCAGGTCCAAAAATAGGCAAAAATGCCTTCCGATAAGAGGACGTCACTTTGATGTGATTGTGGTGGCCATGTTGAATTTTTGGCATTTTCCTGTAGAGCTTGAAACAAATATATGGCAAGGAAAGTTTCAGCCCTCTACCTCAAGAGGTAACGAAAATAAAGAAGGGGGACAAAAGTGACCCCCCCCCCCCACAGAGGCGGGGCAGCTCCCAAATCGGCCAGGCCTTGTAGGGTTAAAACATTCTAGATATGCTGCCAATATGAGAAGCAGTGAAGCACTGACTGCAGAAGAATAGATTTCACAAAAAAATAATAAAATATTTGATATTTGATGAATTATAGGTTAGAAAGGGTGTCAGAATTGAACGCATTATTTATGACTATTTGTAACCAAACCTTCGTCAACGTCATCAAGATCTGTCTGAATATCAGCTTTTTCTGTCAACTTCTCTTGATTATCTGGCGGAGGTTCCACAGGAAATGGATCACCATTCTCTTCAGGCATTTCTATCTGTGCTGCTGATTTTTGTCGATCTCCTGAGGCAGACTCCATAGGAAATGGATCATCGTATGCCTCAGAAGTCTGTCTTTCCACTGATGACCACCCCTGGTTCCCCAGAGCCGGTTCCGTAGGAAATGGATCACTGTTTTCATCTGGAATATCCATGTTTTCTAATGATGAATTGTCCTTGTTTTCGGCGTCATCGCCAATTTCATCAGAGGTGAGAACATTTTCTGAACACGAGAAACAGCAAATATGGACCAGGAATATGCCGAGACAAGCTGGCGGGAAAGGTAGGACATAGCAGGCAAAATAGAGGCACACACGAACACATTAATGGATTGAAAAATATATGGACTCAGTCAAGAAAGTGGATCTTCTGCGGAACCACAGGGTCCAGCAACAACAGCACAGGGTAATGTTAAAAAGAACATCAGTCACTTAAAATTTTATAGCCTCAAATGACAGCCAAGGATGAATAAGACATCTATAAATGTTGCAGGATTGTATAAGTCTTTGTACGAGAGTCCGATATTCTCTATCAGAACACAAGTGAGACAGCATGGACAGACAGTAGAAAGTTTCAGTATTGGTTTGAGGAGTGAAACACCAATAGTTAGGAATAGGCCTTTCCCACATCAACACAACAACAATAGACAAGACTCCATGAACAGCACGTAGCTTAGGGGTGTCTGGAGAAATGGCGAAATATTTTTTGCTATGTATTTTGCTTTGAAATAACAAAGAAATAATGGATTTCTGCATGACTTTGGTCTATTTTGTCAAATACTTGTTCCAATAAATTGAATCACCTCAGATTTTATGGTGGGAAATTTCACTTTCTATGATGGAATTATAAGAGAGATATTTAAAGTAAGGTCCAATAAACTAATCATAATTAATATTTTATCAAATTTAAGCTGAAAATGTGCCAGTTATAAATCCAAATAATTCTTCATAGCAAGAAATGGGAGTTTACAACCACAATTATGCCACAAACCAGGCACCCAGTCACATGCTGTCCACACTGGTGTGTCTTCACTGATGTTGCGTTAATGCAGGAAGGGTTCATTGAGAGTGAGCCACACAATGACAGACCTAGCTCTTGTGAGGTGATTCATTTTGAAGTTTTTGGAGGTTAAAGACACGGACACGGTCCATAGGAAGGGTTGTTTTTGGCAGTTTGGATACAAAGCAGTGGTCGAGAAACAATGGAAAGTACAGAAAATATTAGAGAAGATTCCATATTAAGAGTGGAAACATCCATCTGAGATGCAGGATTTGGAAAAGGAGATGTGAAAGGGACACAACAGGCACAAAATCATCAAGTTATTAACAATAGAGAAACTTCAAGCAACATCTATGGTCAAATGTAGTTGATAAATCACTTAATCCAGTCAGAC
Organism: Hanleya hanleyi; assembly: GCA_036873755.1. Lineage (NCBI taxonomy): Eukaryota > Metazoa > Mollusca > Polyplacophora > Lepidopleurida > Hanleyidae > Hanleya > Hanleya hanleyi. Next base: position 32,553 of record JAVTVY010008184.1, on the reverse strand, counting down.
AATTGAAGGTTCAAGGTCACAGTTGAGATACAAAGTTCAAGGTCACAGACTGAAGTTCAAAGTCTAATAGTTCTGTGATTGGAAAACTCAAGAAGACTGGAAAGTTCAAGTCTGAAACATGGACCGAATTGTCAAAGATTGAACACAGAGAAGGGAAAATTTTAGATTAAGACTGACGGATTGAAGAATAGCTGTAAAATCTACCCAATTCATTTACTGACATACATGATGGAGTCGAGAAACCAAAATATGTCAGTGAAGAGCTCAAATTTTAGTTTTAAATCGTATCCATCCCACCTTGAGCAGATTCTACATCAGGTACATCCCCAACCAGTCCATGTTGAAGTGTCTCTGTTTCAGCTGCGTCACTATCACTGTCTGTTATTGTTACTGTTGTATCAGGTGGACTTTCTTGCTCTCGGAGTTCACTCCCTTGATTTTCTGATGTTGTTGCAATGGAGGGTTTATGCACATCGCCATCTCCTATGATGTTAGCTTCATTATGTGACTGATCAGTTTCTTGTTGGTTAGTGGAATTCAAAGGGTCATCAATTTGTTGTCCTCCAGCTGGAAGAGACTCAGATTGGTCAGATGACTGTTCGACAGTACCTGGGCTGCCCTCTGTTGATTTTATCAGATTTTCATCCGCTTGATCTGCATTTTGGAAATTTTCTGAACAAAACATTGAAGAATACAAGATGATGTTCGAATGACATTGATCACTGTCAATGGGGAAGTTGGCTTTCTAGTGTTTCGATTCAATATATTTGTATATTTTCACTTTGCCCTATCTTTTAACCTAGGAGACTATTTTAGACTGGTGATAGCTGACATATTTTCATGTAATACTTGCCAAATTGTACATTACTCAGTGATTCAAAATAGTCTCCCAGGGTTAATAGTCTCCCAGGTTTAACTGATGGGACAAAGTGAAAATATACGAACCAGCAGCTGATCAGCTGAACACAGGCTCTTCTTTGTTCTCTCAATAATGTGCAAGTCCGGTATTAGAGATTATGGAACACCATGTATCATAATTCAGCAATACCACAGTTCAGATCGGTGAAATATCAGAATTCCCTCATTGCACTCTTGAAATATTAAATCATAAATTTATGTCAGTGTGTTCGTAAACAGATGCCAAGCACATGAGCTTAAAAAATTTCTACAAAGTGACAAAAAAAATTTTTTTTGGTTTGTTTGACTAAAGCAGGCATCATTCTGAACCAAGCACTCTCTTACTGATAATTAGAAAAAAAAAATAAAATGGAGAGAAAAAAAAACACGCTGTCTGACCATATCACTTTTTGACATAGACCAGAAACAACTTACATGTAGCTTTGGAACAATAAACTAAAAATACTTAATTTAAAATAAAATCACTGAATGATACATGTATAATCTGTGATGATCAAAAATCAGATGCAGATCACACCTTCTGCTGGGACAGATTTCTCCTGAGATTTAACTGTCCGATCTTCCTTCTTGTTTTTATCGCCTTTCTCATCTGTCTGGGAGTTCTCCTCATTCAAACTTTCCTCATCGTTTATTTCAGATGAAGGAAGGCCTTGGTCGGGCGTGGTCTTGCTTTCTTGGGTTGGCTCAATTTCATCACCTCTCTCAGAATTTTCGTTGACCTCATTTTTTAACTTCTCAGCCTTCACGTCATCACCTGTTCTCAGGACATCACTCGTCTCCAAATTATTTATGGCATTTTCCTGATCTGTCTGCTGTTCTTCATTTCCAGCACTTGTATTGTCAACATTTTCTTCAATTTCATTTTTGTCCTCCTCTTCAGATTCTTCATCAGTTTCTTCGTCCTCATTTTCACCTAAATGTATTAGAAACTGTAAGAATCTCAAACATACAAAAGTTATCCCCCTTAAGAAGCTCTTTAGTGCTGGATGGTAATCCATGTACACCATGAACTGGGTAAACATGTAATGATGGCTGATACTGCAACAGGGGGTAAATATCGGCAATACTGGAACTGGGGTAAATGCTGGCAATACTGGAACAGGGCAAACATGCTGGAAAATCAGTAAATGTTGGCAACACTGGAACAGGGGGTGAAAGCTGTTGATACTGGAACAGGGGTAAACTGCTGGTAATACTGGAACATGGGTAACTGCTTGTAATACTGGAACAGGGGTAAATGTTAGCAATACTGGAACAGGGGGTGAAAGCTATTGGTACTGGAACAGGGGTGAACTGCTGGTAATATTGGAACATGGGTAACTGCTTGTAATACTGGAACAGGGGTAAATGTTACCAATACTGGAACAGGGGATACATGGTTGAAAAGTGGACAATTAAATACTGGTAATACTGGAACACAGGATCATGCTGGAACAGGGGTGAAAGCTTGCAATACTGGAACTGGGGTAAATGCTGGCAATACTGGAACATGGCAAACATGCTGGAAAATCAGTAAATGTTGGCAATACTGGAACAGGGGATACATGGTTGAAAAGTGGACAATTATATACTGGTAATACTGGAACAACGGATCAGGCTGTAACAAGGGCGAATGCTGGCAATACTGGAACAGGGGATATATGGCTGAACAGTGGATAATTAAATACTGGCAATGCTGGAACACAGGATCATGCTGGAATAGGGGTAAATGCTGGAAACACTGAAACATGGGATACATCCTGGTAATATTGGAATAGTGATGAATGCTGAGAATACTGGAACAGGGGATACATGGTGGAATGGAGGATAATTAAATGCTAGCGATACTGGAACACAGGATCAGGCTGGAACAGGGGTAAATGCTGGAACACAGGATAATTACAAGCAATACAGGAATGGGTAAATGTGATAATACTGTAACAGGGTAAATGCTGATAATACTGGAACTGGGGATAAATCCTGGCATAATGGAAAGGAAATGCTGGAACAAAGGGATACATTTTGTTGAATCATTCACAGTAATACTGGAACAGATACTGGCAATGCAGAAACAATGGGTGAATGCTGGACTGATGTAAACACTAGGAACATGAGACACTGCTACACATATACAAAACTATTGATACTTTAAAAACATGAGGCTGCACCAAAAAGGTGCTTTGACCCCTCAGCACAATATGTCCAGCGAATAACAGGTTGACATAAAAATCTGCTGAATTCTGTCAAATTTATTTACCCACATATGTATTAATGTTGATTCAAGAGAATACTCAACGATTAGTATTTGCTAGTACCGGCTTCAGTCATCAATCCTGTGAAGGGATATCGATCCAAGACTGTGTGGATCGATACCTCAAGAAAAGTTAGTAAAGATCTGGTGAATAGTTCTTCATAGATGAAGATCTATTCCAGGGAAGAGTCGAGTGTGTGTGTAGTACTCAACATCTCTGGGTTACTAGGGATATTCACTGAGTATCAGAGCTGTCAGTCAAATTGTAACTGAGATCTAGCCCGGACAAAAGTTAGTGACGGAAAATTTAAAAGGGCCATAACTCTGTACAGAAATGACGTAACACGAAATATTAAACATTTATAAACAATGTTTCTATTTGTTACCAAATCAAACCTGTTTCAATTATGCCATTAATCTCCGTCAGGAAGATGATACAACGTAGAAAAAACGGAAGTTTAAAACTAAAAGTTAGCTCCCCTAGCGGAGAGTTGTCCGCCCCTAGGGGAACTCTCCCACCTCATTCCAGCAGGATTACTATAAATGCTCAGCTCAAGCTATATTCGCCCTCTATTCTCATTATAATTACCGAGACCTGTAGTGTTTAAGGCCGGCATGAGGGGACGGAGGGAGGGTCCATTAAATTGAAACAGGTTTGATTTGGTAACAAATAGAAACATTGTTTATAAATGTTTAATATTTGTAGCCCAAATCGTAACCTGTTTCAATTATGCCACAGTACCAACATATGGAGGCGGGAACCTCGGCCTTGTGGTAACTCCCATAGTAGAATAGTAATCGCTGGAACGACACAGACATGGGTATAAATCTGAGACATTATTACACATCAATTTAACCCTGGCTACAGACACATAGGGTAATTGAATGAATTGATACAGTTTTACTTATCTGAGTGTCTCCATCCATGTAGCTGTGCTCGTGATGTGGTACACATTTCCACCAAGTTGCAGGAATCCCGGGGCACCGTAGGCAACAACAAGGTCCTCTTGGTAGACTCTGTATGACTAGGGGGGTCGTCAGCCGCAGCCGTTGCATACAGGGAGATCCTTGGCCCAACCATAAGTAAGGGGAGGACAAGCGCTGCCAATACTTGGAAGGTACCAAGTCCACACCACTCTCAGTTCGCAAGCCTCTTGAGGTCAACTCACCATACTTGGAGTGATGATTACGATGCGTTGGAATTGACCGTGCTTGCTCCCTGGGTCCTGCTACACATTCGTCAACTCTCTGTACTTGCATTCACTAATGTTGACCCTAGGTCTGGAGCAGGTGTCTTTTGAGTTGAAAGCACAGAGGACCCAGCTGAGAACATCTAGAAGGAAGTCAGTTTCTGAAGAACAGAAGCAAATTTCAGTTAGGAGTAAACCCTATCCTGGTGTTAGGCCTTCATTGGTGATTATAGAATCCACGGCCGGTCAACTGACTTATTTCTACCTTCTGAGATGCCTCTTATCATATAATATATGTAATAATAATAATATGACTGAGATGAGATGAGATGAGATGATACAGCAAGATGGCTGTCTTGCTGCGATGGTGACCATTTTGCCGCCCCCCCCTCTTTTCTGAAATTACTCACAACGTGCTGGGTAGCCACAGTGGCCCAAGCGTGATCACACTATTGATTGCACTGTCATATCCCTCAGACAGATATTAGTGAACGTGGAGTTAATTGTTCAGGCATAAGACAGGATAATGTCATGGAGGGGTCAGTTCTTCCATACAGGCCATGACGCAGCGATGGCACGAATCACATTAGAAGAAGCAGAAGACAGTAGTGGGGCGTCAATGGTATATCTACCTTCTGCCAATTGATAAGACTATTTTATGGTCTTCTTCAACTACGCGGCTTTTTTAAATGACAAGCCTTGCTGACAGGCGAAGGGACATAATAACCGTAGCCAAGAGCCGTGAACGGATCGGTACGAGTAAGATAGTGGCGGATGGCTGGAACAGGACATAGCAGAAGATCGTCCTCGAGGCCATGTACAAAGTCTGACAACGCAGGAATGCAGTACGACGTTGAGCGCACGGACCTGAACGAACAGACTCATGTTTGGCGATAAAATTCAGGAACGGGCCGAAAAGAAATGCCAGACCGATCCGCTGTCCAGGTCATAGAAGATCTTTCAAAGAGCATGAAGTACCGACAGTCTGGAAGCCAAAGCAAACGCCGCCACGACGGCCGTCTTATAAGACACAGTTTTATAGACGCGGACTCTAAGGGTTCAAAAGGTGGTATAATCAGAGCACACAGAACCACACCGATATCCCATTTCGGTAACAGTTGGCGAGTACAACGCGACTGTAATGCGAAGGCGTGAATAAGAGTAGAGATATATCGATAAGGCTAATGTCGGAACCCAAGGTAAGACGTAACACCCTATTCAATTCATGCCAGAGCAGATCGACAGCCTTCCATGGTGCTAATATGAAAACTCCCTAAGTGAAGGTGAAGGAGGAAGTCAATTACGAGGGAAATAGAGTCGGGAACGGTATCACGTCCTCGGCACCAGGACAAATATAGGAACGTAGTGAGTCTTTTCTTTAAGATCCTACATATAATAAACAACCTTAAGGTTGATGACAGAACCATAATGTCAAAGTCTAACCATTGGTGTAACGGTTAATATAGGAATAAAGTACTTGATGGGGAAAGTCGGAAAAACTGTCCCACAAGTACACCACGAAGACATTGTGTTGATTAAGCACAATCCCAAGGTAAATGGATCTCAACCTAATGCTAGTGTGATAAAGTCAACATGGCTCTGTGTTAACAACACTGTGCTGAATTCAAATAAAGGCGACTAGTCCATCATTCCCAATCCCGCCGTCGTCCTCAGAGAATATCCACGTCCATAATCCAAAGACCTATTCCATATAACAGCATTTGACCAAATACTGCTGATTTCAATACAATTTTGATATTCTGAACTCCAGACTGGAAAACAACAAGGTCTGAACAGAACTCTCTTCGTTTTACAAGTGGAAGGCTGAAGCCAAACAAACGGACTTCCCCTCCCGCCGATGAAGAATCAAAGGAAGTGGCGATGAATGGATATAAAATATGCATCTCGCAAATGAAGAAATGACGTGACAAACGGCGTTATGGCGTACCGGAAACGTCTAACCGATGTAATAGAACGACGCACAGGTGTATGAAAGATACATGAGGGCGTAATGAACATGTCGTCAAGGTGTAATAGGAAAGCGTAATGTGAAAAATGCGAGAAACGTTGTATATGATAAACAACGTAGTGATTTCCTCATTCACAACAACTTAATGTATAAACATGCTCATAATGGAGCAGGATACAAACTTATAAAAGTACACGACGTAACAGAAGGGCGTTGCAAACAGTAACCCCGAAGTCGATTGTAATAATTTTCCCTCTCTTTAAACGCAGTAGAGATGAACATCTTCAATGTTTGTAGCGTTAATCACCAAATGTAAGCTCAATGAGATAAATGGGATTATGGATCTTTGTGTCAGTGAACATGCATAATGTGTCAATGAACATGGATACATTATTACCTCTCCCGATGTAATTTGACTCCTGTACATGAAATTCCGTACTGGAGCTTATATGGAGAGAATATAAAACATTCACAACAATGTTACTATTAATAACCAATAGTCACACAACCGACATCCAGAACAAAAATTTTCCAGGTAATGAAGAAAGATCCTTAAAGAATTTTAAATTCCCGAAGAGAGGAAATACATTTAAGTCTCTCGCCGGCAGGAAAGTGAGGTTATTCAAAAATTTATAATTTGAAAAGACCTAGCACGAACAATTTGTCGAGAAGAAGAACAGTAAGAACATTACTAAAAAGCAGTTTGATGCTCTAGTAGACTGTACCGGTAATACATACCTGGTAGAAAGAAACCATAGAAGACTTCACGACTCACGTGTCACTAGGCTTGATCCTTGGCCGGCCAATACCTTCCCACTCACGCTAGTAATTTTAAATTTTCTCATATGGAAGAAATTAAAATTAGTGCATAACTCCATCTGAATTATAAGCGTAATACAGTATACAGATGGAACCAACTTGGTGTGAAATAAAACAAACAATGTAATAATCAGACAATTGTGTTTCAAGAAAATCACACTTCCACATAGTGGGTGAATAGGTTTACTCACTCACGTAAACCAGCATAAGTGGGTGAATAGGTTTACTCACTCACGTAAACCAGCACGTGATCTCATTGTTGTTCGACACACCCTTAATTACATAAAGAGATCAGTAAAGAAGCTCATTGAGATGCGACACAGGTCGAAGTAAATAGGGTTGAGTTGTGATTACGTAACACAAATGCAACAATCATGCTTCATATTCAAGTCAGCATGAAAGACATAAAACCTCTGTAAGGTCTCTCTTGAATACAGGATATCAAAGTCATACGTAATAAAACTTGATATCACAAGAGATTACATTTTGGTAGGACCAAGGAACTGAATGTATGAAAGTGAGCCCACCAAAACTGCAAGTCCGAACAGACGCAACAACAACAACATGAAAATTTGACGGCTGCAAATAAAGTATCCGATCTCTCCGGCGGGAAGAAACGAAAAACCCCCGCCGATGAGGATACTATTTACAACCCTACTTGAGATATACACAAACTCAATGCATAAAATTCATGAATCAACGAAACCAAACCTGATCGTTTATTGTAGAGATCACCATCGGCCTTCAAATCTCAGCACTAAAAGGCAGACTTACAGAAATGCCGGGAACTAAGTACAAATCTGTGCCAAATTTAGCAATAATAATGAGGTCGCGAGAGCCCGTAAAAACCCACAACAAACACAGCGGGTCGAACTCATTGTTCGTGTGAAGACGTGATGTTGAATACACATTGTCTCCATCACGCAGGACTGTGTTATCAGATAAGCCCGAGATTAATATTGACTTTTAGAAAATATATATCGGGTAATAATTTCAAGATATAAGAACTTTGAAAAACTCCGACAAGAGTCAATTAACTTCGCGACGTACGTCCGAAGACAATAAACACATGGCAGATGGAAAACCAGACCATGTGAAGTCTACAAAATTTGCCCAAACAAAATTTTGACAAGACAGAAATGTGAAAGAAAACTATCCCCAGAATATTAATTTAATCACCGTCGAACATTGACAAAAATGACATAGGTGAGCCAACATACGGCGTGGAAGTATTCCTTCGTCTGACATTTAATACGAGGATTATTCGAAGTAGACGGCATATCCGGCAGCAACGCTAAAAGCGCATCCAAATTACCCGAAAAACCATCATTGACGTATGTTCCTAACTTTACACTGAAGAAAAAAGGAATCACAGATGAACTCGACGAGACCGGTGTAGGAGAACGTCGAGTCGAAGTACGAGAACGGCATACCGGAGAACGGGATGGCCGAAAAATAGAATTAGAATTCCCGGTCTAATTCTCACCAATTTCGTAAACAGTATGCACTATTTTAATAAGCAATAATCGTCGACAGATTGGATATTTAACGATGGAAATTGATTGAAATATCAAACATTTATAAACAATGTTTCTATCTGTTACCAAATCAACCTGCCTCAATCCACCATTATATCAGTTTGACCTCATGTCCGATAATAGTCTAGTTGACAATATTTGATGAGCTGTAAAATAATGGTTTGTCTTTTAGATCATCACCTGTGATCATCCTCGTCATTGTGAATACTTTCAGTATATTTCCAATACAAATTAAACATTTATAAACAATGTTTCTATTTGTTACCCCAACTCAATCCTAAAATTGAAGTCCCGTAACATGTCATTTCGCTATTATAGAATCGCTGATTCATAGATAAACGAAACCGCAAGAGCAATTTTGACACTCAATGGTAGGTCTGAATAACCCACCATAAAACGAGAAACGGATTTAGAACTACGTTATAATAAGACACGTTTATTCCGTTTAGGTAACGGAGTGTGAATACAAAAGACAAAGGAGAGGTCGAGATGATATGCGAACCCACTGCATTTCATTGTCCGACGAGAACAATGGATTGCTAAGGCACGGCAGGTTAGAGAAGTCTTTGTCAAGCAGACAAAGGAACCGGTTTGACTGCATACATAGCCAAACCTATACATGTAGGCTGTCTAACTAGACGTAGAACCGTCCCGCCAGTATATTTATAGAGGCGGGCGAGTTCTGACCACTAAGACCATGGGAAAACATTTATATAAGCAATTCCCAACATACGTCTGCCGACTTCCGAAAGAAACGGGTCGCCAGACGCCTGCAAAGGTAAACCCGTCTAGCCTGGGTGAAATCCCCCCACGCTAACGGGTCTCTAATATACACTCGGCGAACTTCGCCGATAACACAACTCTTTACAAGAAAACCAAACCGTGTGGGCGTCCAAACTGGACCACCATTTCACACACGAATTACATGCATTAGATATCGGAATCTCAGACATAACCAATGAAAGAATTTCCGACAATAAAGAAAGAATTTCCGACAAGAAATAACACAAGTCAAAACCGATAAGGATACTGAGGGTCGTTACAACAACAACCCAGGTTGTATAAACACTTCCTTCCTGATGTGTACTGGTCGAGGTACAACAGAGAATAGAGGACGAATATAGCTTGAGCTGAGCATTTATAGTAATCCTGCTGGAATGAGGTGGGAGAGTTCCCCTAGGGGCGGACAACTCTCCGCTAGGGGAGCTAACTTTTAGTTTTAAACTTCCGTTTTTCTACGTTGTATCATCTTCCTGACGGAGATTAATGGCATAATTGAAACAGGTTACGATTTGGGCTACAAATATATCATTTCACATTTATATTATGCCATCTGGAGAGTAAATTATGATAAATTCTGCAAAAATTCAATCAAAAGTGAAAGAAGATCGTATGATAATGCGGCAGTTTGGCCTATATGTGGTGCGCTTGAAATCAAAAAAATAAAATGTCTTGCAAATAATTGTTTTAATGTAATGCCAAGAGAAAATATATGTACATAACTTGTGAAAGTTCCAGCTCGATTGCTTTATGATTATAGTTATGACATGAAATTGAAATTTGAAGCATGAAATTTGTAAAAGGGTCTAAATTGTAAAATTAAACACAATATAGTCGAACAGGACCCTTGGACCAAGAAGCCATTTAACCTGGTGATGTGTGAGTGGCAGATATCGGCACTGCTGGAAAATCTTTTCGATCCAAGGGGTCCTTTGCATCTAAATGAATGTGTTTAAATGACTCGATTTAGACCACATGCTGCTGATATAACACATGCTGCAGATTTCAATTTCATGTCATAACTATAATCATAATGCTGTCGAGCTAGAATTTTCAAATATTGTGTACATATATTTTCTCTTGCCGTAACATTAAAACAATTATTTTTTGGAAATTTTATTTTTTTTCAATTTCACCACATATAGGCCAAAATGCCTATCGTACCATCTTCTTTTCCACCATCAAATCAGTGAGTGCTCATACTATTTAGTACAGTACAAAGTTGACAAAATCATGCAGATAGTCCATTATTTTTTCGTTATCTAATTAATGATGATAGAGGAGGATCAAAATAATTATAACAAATGTTTTGAATTTTGTCCACAAAACTGGGAATGATTGGATTAGCTATGTGATTGAATTATTAGAGGATTTACCATAAAATAGCATATAATACAGTTTGTGCTGTACGGTACAAGTGATTATTATAACATATAATACAGTTTGTGCTGTACGGTACAAGTGATTATTATAACATATAATACAGTTTGTGCTGTACGGTACAAGTGATTATTATAGCATATAATACAGTTTGTGCTGTACGGTACAAGTGATTATTATAACATATAATACAGTTTGTGCTGTACGGTACAAGTGATTATTATAACATATAATACAGTTTGTGCTGTACGGTACAAGTGATTATTATAACATATAATACAGTTTGTGCTGTACGGTACAAGTGATTATTCCTGTATGAGAATTGATATGTGGTGCACATATTGCATGGGCGTCGCCAAGATTTCTTGAGAGGGGGTCGTTTCGTATGCTTACATATTAGAGAGTACAGGACTGTGCTGTCCAACATAGGAAAATAACATACGGTTCAGCTCTGAGAGGGGGGCGTTCGCACCCAATGACCCCCCTCCTAACGACGACCTTGTACTAACTCGAGGTCACCAGGTATTTTAGTGAGTCACTCAGTTGGTCGCAATTTTAATCAACACAGGATCACATTTACAATATTAGAAAATGTTGGGTTTTTTTAGACAATTGAAGTGCTACTCCAAAACAATTGGATTTTTCATATTTTACACATACATCAACACCTGGATTTGAGCAAGGTCAGTGGAAGTCAGGAGGAGAGTGCAGGGTATTATCACTTGATTGTCTGCAAATTATGACTGGAGTCCAGTCTGCTATGTATAGCAGCCACACTAAACTCTGAAGTTGTGATCGATCCACTTCAGTCAACAGAATATGGCACCTTCTTGAATCGCTTATCTGTCTGAAAAAGGTTCAGGTTAATAAAGAGGTACTACCGTCTTTGTTTTCTTCCCAGCACACAGGGTATATATACATGTTACAGTGAAAGCAGCCAGAATATATGGGCCCCGAGAGATTCTTTTGTCTGATTATAGCATACGTAGTACATGTAGAGAGCTGAGCTGAACGGAGAGAGGATAGATTTCTCATTCCACACAGAATGTGGCAGCTTCAAGCTTATCTGTCTGATAGAAAGTATGGTTATTGTCCAGAGAGGTGCCACCTTCCTTGTTTTTCTTCCTAGCACACGGGGTATATATACATGTTCCGGCGAAGCAGGCAGAATGTATTGGCACACCCAGGATTCACTCAACGGTACGCGTACATTTGCCTCGGTGCAGACATTTCCCTGTTCAGACATTTCCCCTTTCGAAGATTTCCCCCTTCGTAAATATATATTTTTGTACTAGCTAGGACTTCATATGAATGTGTAATAAAGTTGAAATATTGACAAAAACAATTAGGAGCATTGCTTTTTCTTATTTGTTATTATTTTCTATAATTTGGCATGATTAAACAATAGTAGAAGTTAATAACTATTATATTTGATACATAACATACCAGGGTATTAAACTTGGTGATTAAATTAAAAAAAACAAAATATTATCATTTTTATCACAAAATATTATCCAACAAAGTATATTTTGTCTTGAAAACATGGGGTATTCTCTGAAATCAAATCAAATAGTCATAAATAAAGATAATCATCAAAGTCATGGTTTTCTAATTTTAACTTTGTTATGATTTTTGTTTACTAAATCATATTACAAATCTTGTTGACAGTATCTTAAAAAATTATAGGGAGGGCGAGATCATGTCAAATTAAGCTTAATAAAAATAATTTTAAAAAATACGATAAAATTATCCAAAATGTTTTTGTTAATATTTTAACTTTTTTACACATTCGTACGAAGTCATAGTACAAGAATATATACGAAGGGGGAAATGTCCGCAGGGAGAAATGTCCACAGGGGGAAATATCTGAAGGGAAAATGTCCTGGATTCTCGCTAACAACCTAAGAGATTCTTTTGTCTGGTTATAACATGATACATGTAGAGAGTTGAGCTGGACAGAGAGGAAACAGATTTGTGAGTCCAAGCTGTTGAACTGCAGATCAGTATTTAAGTTATGACTGTGGGCTCCTGTCTTCCTGTCAACTCTTTCAGCTGGGAAATCTGCAGAGCGATCTCAATCAGAGGTCTCAATACCACCTAAAAGTATATATATTTAATTGCATAAAAATACATTGAATTATATTTCAGTTATGCGGAATTATTTATTAACTCTAAAATGTAGGTAAAGTGTATTGTTAAAAAACGCAAAACGATGATGTTACTACATATTTCTCTTAAGGCTTTTCCAGGAAATGCTACATGGGGTGAGGAGAAGATACCATTTATCCTATCTATCTGCCTAATGTGAAAAGACTGCATATCACCCACCACCCATATACCATAGAACTGAACAATCTTCCCTTCATCCCATATAGTTTTTTTTTCTGGAACAGCCCTTAAGAAAAACAAAATAACAGGCATGAGAATGAAAGCATTCGGACTATTCACATAATATTTGTTGACTCAAAGAAGATTTCTCCCTTCTACTGGAATACATATATTGCTGTCATAATACATCAATGAATCCAGGGCATAATTGAGTGAATATATCATACCGGAGTGAAAGTGCCAATGGTATCTAGAGAAGTGTTCACCTTATCACATTGACTTAGTCACATACTAAGTATATTGAGAAAGGTAGATAAAAAGCCTGGCAGCCATGTATCATAGTACTTTTCAAAAATATCACATCACCCATTATTATAATCATGTTATTGACATAATCTCACCTGTAATCTACAGGAGAAGGATCTTACCTGAGCATCTTGAGAGTATGTGGACTCATCACTCTCATATCCTTCCACATACATTCGGATGGTGGCACCGCTACTTCCTGTACCACTAAGTCGAAATATTATTCTTGAGTCATCATCAAAGATGAGTCTGATACCCTGTAATCAAGATGAACCTCGTTTTAGCTATGCATGCAGGGCAACTATCTGTCCCCATGCAGTTTTCATTAAAACTGTCAGTTACAGTAACAGCTGTAATAGTTCAATCGCCTTATAGACATTCAATCACCCCACATTTACGTCCATATTTGATCAGTCACTCGAATAAACTTGATCACATCCTAAATGTAGGAGACCCTGAATTTTCGTTGTATCATAAATAAATTAATATCAATATAATATCTTAATAAATTAAATCTCTCCACTATTTTGGGGTGAGAAATTGCACTTCCTGTGATTGCATTATTAGACCATTTTGATTGGAAACTAATGAACGGTTAAGTAATTTAATGAAGTAGAAATCAGGATTTATTCGAATACTGCTCACCAGATATCAGACAGCAGCTTGCTTATATCACAACCTGTACATGTATGATCACAGACTCTTCGGATCATGGCTCATGGAAATAGGCAACCTTACCGCCACAGACAAAAACGAACAAAAGTGTACCTGTTTTTTAGTGATACTACCATCTATGGAGTCGGTGAACTCAAAATTGTCTGCAATGGCCACTTTGTATGTCTTGCCTCCATGGCTGTGAGTTCCACCAATCAGTGACGGTTCAGCCACAAGATCATCCAAGTTCTTCATCATTTGATTGGCTGTTACGGAATCACAATTCTCATAGTCATACCTGGAAATTGAAATATGTAATACTGTGACACACTGTGGCTGTGATATGGAAGTGCTACAAAGGTAACAGGAAAATCATACCAAATGAAATGAACAACAAGACAATGTGCAGCAGGCAAATGGGATATGAAGGTGATTCAGTTTAAAAATTGGTGGTTTTAAGGAGCGATTCACTGATGTGTGTACCTCAAATGGAGGTGATAGAGAAGTCATGTGTAGGATATACAGACGTCAAATGGAGGCAATACAGAAGTAATATATGTGAGATATACAGAAGTCAAATGGAGGTGATACAGAAGTTATATGTGAGATATACAGAAGTCAAATGGAGGCAATACAGAAGTCATGTATAAGATATACAGAGGTCAAATGGAGGCAATACAGAAGTCATGTGTCAGATTTACAGAGGTCAAATGGAGGCAATACAGAAGTCATGTATAAGATATACAGAGGTCAAATGGAGGCAATACAGAAGTCATGTGTAAGATATGCAGAAGTCATGTTTAAGATATATACAGAAATCAAATGGAGGCAATACAGAAGTCACATGTAAGTTATACAGAAGTCAAATGGAGGCAATACAGAAGTCATGTATAAGATATACAGAGGTCAAATGGAGGCAATACAGAAGTCATGTGTAAGATTTACAGAGGTCAAATGGAGGCAATACAGAAGTCATGTATAAGATATACAGAGGTCAAATGGAGGCCATACAGAAGTCATGTGTAAGATATGCAGAAGTCATGTTTAAGATATACAGAAGTCAAATGGAGGCAATACAGAAGTCACATATAAGATATATACAGAAGTCAAATGGAGGTGATTCAAAAGTCATGTGTAAGATATACAGAGGTCAAATGGAGGCAATACAGAAGTCATGTATAAGATATACAGAGGTCAAATGGAGGCAATACAGAAGTCATGTGTAAGATTTACAGAGGTCAAATGGAGGCAATACAGAAGTCATGTATAAGATATACAGAGGTCAAATGGAGGCAATACAGAAGTCATGTGTAAGATATGCAGAAGTGACATGTAAGATATACAGAAGTCAAATGGAGGCAATACAGAAGTCACATATAAGATATATACAGAAGTCAAATGGAGGTGATTCAAAAGTCATGTGTAAGATATACAGAAATCAAATGGAGGCAATATAGAAGTTATATGTGAGATATACAGAAGTCAAATGGAGGCAATACAGAAGTCACATGTAAGATATACAGAAGTCATGTTTAAGATATATACAGAAGTCAAATGGAGGCAATACAGAAGTCACATTAAGATATACAGAAGTCAAATGGAGGCAATACAGAAGTCACATATAAGATATATACAGAAGTCAAATGAAGGCAATACAGAAGTCATGTGTAAGATATACAGAAATCAAATGGAGGCAATACAGAAGTTATATGTAAGATATACAGAAGTCATGTTTAAGATATATACAGAAGTCAAATGGAGGCAATACAGAAGTCACATTAAGATATACAGAAGTCAAATGGAGGCAATACAGAAGTCACATATAAGATATATACAGAAGTCAAATGGAGGCAATACAGAAGTCATGTGTAAGATATACAGAAATCAAATGGAGGCAATACAGAAGTTATATGTAAGATATACAGAAGTCATGTTTAAGATATATACAGAAGTCAAATGGAGGCAATACAGAAGTCACATTAAGATATACAGAAGTCAAATGGAGGCAATACAGAAGTCACATATAAGATATATACAGAAGTCATGTGTAAGATATACAGAAATCAAATGGAGGTGATACAGAAGTTATATGTGAGATATACAGAAGTCAAATGGAGGCAATACAGAAGTTATATGTAAGATATACAGAAGTCAAATGGAGGCAATACAGAAGTCATGTGTAAGATATACAGAAATCAAATGGAGGCAATACAGAAGCTATATGTGAGATATACAGAAGTCAAATGGAGGCAATACAGAAGTCGTGTAGGATATACAGAAGTCAAATGGAGGCAATAAAGAAGTCGTGTAGGATATACAGAAGTCAAATGGAGGCAATACAGAAGTTATATGTAAGATATACAGAAGTCAAATGGAGGTGATTTGAAAGTCCTGTGTAAGATATAAAGAAACCAAATGGAGGTGATACAGAAGTTATATGTGAGATATACAGAAGTCAAATGGAGGCAATACAGAAGTTATATGTGAGATATACAGAAGTCAAATAGAGGCAATACAGAAGTTATATGTGAGATATACAGAAGTCAAATGGAGGCAATACAGAAGTAATGTGTGAGATATACAGAAGTCAAATAGAGGCAATACAGAAGTAATGTGTAAGATATACAGAAGTCAAATAGAGGCAATACAGAAGTTATATGTGAGATATACAGAAGTCAAATGGAGGCAATACAGAAGTAATGTGTAAGATATACAGAAGTCAAATAGAGGCAATACAGAAGTAATGTGTAAGATATACAGAAGTCAAATAGAGGCAATACAGAAGTAATGTGTAAGATATACAGAAGTCAAATAGAGGCAATACAGAAGTAATGTGTAAGATATACAGAAGTCAAATGGAGGTGATACAGAAGTTATATGTGAGATATACATAATTCAAATGGCGGCAATACAGAAGTCGAATGGAGGCAATACAGAAGTTATTTGTAAGATATACAGAAGTCAAATGGAGGCAATACAGAAGTTATATGTGAGATATACAGAAGTTAAATAGAGGCAATAAAGAAGTCATGTGTAAGATATACAGAAGTCAAATGGAGGTGATACAGAGGTTATATGTGAGATATACAGAAGTTAAATAGAGGCAATAAAGAAGTCATGTGTAGGATATACATGTACAGAAGTCAAATGGAGGCACTACAGAAGTTATATGTGAGATATACAGAAGCCAAATGGAGGCGATACAGAAGTAATGTGTAAGATATACAGACATGACAGAAGTCAAATGGAGGTGATACAGAAGTTATATGTGAGATATACGGTTGGTTGGTTGCTTGAAGTTTAACATCACACCTAGCCTTATTGGTCACATGGCGACGATGTCCCAAACAAACATACCCTAACAAATCTCTAACCCTTAAACAAAAACCTAACCAAAACTACAAAAAAAAATTGAATTTCGAATTTTGAAAATTAGGCTCTACCATGTCTACAGACACTGATCACAATGGATCCTCAGAGAGCCCAATCTGTTTGGTACTTTAATCTACCTCCTGTGCCAGACAAACATGGTATGGTACATGCTGCCCTAAGCTGGAGGGTGTGAGATATACGGAATGTCATTTTTAACAATCCTGGCGATGCATACATGTGCCCGGACATGAGAGCACTCTCAATTCCTATTATCCTGGGCACTGATCAGCCCAGCCACTAAACAGCACCTGATCACCCATCCAAGATTTGACCAGGCTCAACGTTGCTTAAGTTACTTCAGTGATCTGACAAGAACCAATGTGCCCATCGTCATATGCCATACTGTGAATGTGATACAGAGGTGATGTGTATGTGGTACAGAGATGATATGAAATTGATATAAATGTGAAATGGATGTGATACGGAGATGATGTTGATGTCATACTGACTTTAAATCGATGTGATCAGAGGTGAGATGGATGTGATACAGAAGTGACATAGAGGCGACACAGAAGTGATAATATGAATGTGATACAGCTCAGAGATACAAAGATAATATGAAGGTGATACAGGATGATAATAAGGTGATATGGAGATGATACATCTAGGTGACATGGAGGGGACCTCTGATACTACTATATTATCTGGCTAACCTTGTAAAGAAGTTTCTGCCATACAGTCTCCAATGGTCGAGAAGGATTTCCTCCACACCTTGTTTCTTGTGCACCATCACAGAGA
Source organism: Hanleya hanleyi (assembly GCA_036873755.1). NCBI lineage: Eukaryota > Metazoa > Mollusca > Polyplacophora > Lepidopleurida > Hanleyidae > Hanleya > Hanleya hanleyi. The sequence continues at coordinate 14,271 of JAVTVY010008184.1, read as the reverse complement.
GCCAGGCCAGAACTGCCCACAGCCCATCTTTCTCTCTATCAACCACCGAGACAAGAGAAAGCTGACATGACAATTGTGGATATAATGTAATTTGCCAATTTGAAAACTTTTATAATTATGATGATTTCTGTAAAAATTCACACCTAAACTTCTGCTACTGGTGAAGAGAATTTCTTAGTAATATTGGTAAATATTCTTCCCAGCTATATACAGGATATATATAGCAGGTGCTCACCTATGTCCAGTTAAATGTTTGGCTCAAATACTATACTACCCATATACTAACATGTGAACACCCCAAGTTGTGGTGGAAGTTAGGTTTAAAGCATTCATCCTACATGCATGATTTGAAGGTGGAATGCAAAGGTTTTCAGATTCTTCTCTTTATATTCTATATAAGTTGAATAATGATAGAAGTATCAGTCTATCTACTTTGCTTGGTTTAGCTTGAACTATTTTGTCTGCTAGAAGCTTACAAAAAGTTGGTATCGCAAGCCCAGCTAAACTTAGATTTGCAAACCGTCATCCCTTCATTGAGATGTCCCGTCAGACCAGCCACGTGAAGACTGAAGGCTGGAAGTATTGACATCTGGTCAGGTGGTCTGACGGGACGTCGCAATCTAGCATCAAACAAGGGCAGGTGAGCAATGCTGATTACACTTCTGAAATAAGCTGGCGGGCTTGAGAATATAAAATGGAAAATTTGAAAACTTTTGTATTCACCTCACCTGATATGATCAGATCCTGTGCCAAAACTCTCCTCCCCACAAAGTGAGAGTTGTCCAGCATCCATCAGATTACCAAAGAACTTCCAACCTGTAGGAACCTCGGAGCACTGTTTGCCTTTAGCTTTGGCCACCCTTTAAAATCACAGGAAATATACTGAATGTGTATACTGCTCAATACATCCTGATTAGCGAAAACATCAGTCAAATAATATAAGTAGCAACAAGCTAACAAAACACAAATAGTTCTGAAATATGTTGCGATTGATATCTCCACCATACCCCACCCCACAAACCCCTTCCCCAATAAAATAATGATATCTAACCTATCAACAGCTCCTGCTGTAGGCATACTCCTAGCATAACCTTTGACCCCAGTTCTTTGGAAGTATGGGATACATTCTAGGTTGTTGGCCAGGACGGCAAGTGAATCTGATGGGGTGACAAAGAAGGCATTCTTCCCTAAAATCATGTTCCTGTCCTACAAAAATTAATAATCAATATTATAATATCTTCTTTCAGAAATATGCCTGTCGAATATATATAGAAAACATCAATAAGACCGTTCAACGGATCTGTAAATATATATATGCTATTACTGATATTACTGTTATTAATAATAACCCTGAACATGATAATTAACTCTCCAGGCAAAGTATGAAATACCGGTGACAATATTTCTTACCTGCACCTGGATAGAATGTGATAATTTACTATTTTCGTTCAGAAAACTTACTCCATCTCCATCGAATGCTGCCCCAAAGTCATGGTTTCCCTTTCTCATCTCATTCACAAGGTCTGCAGCGTATGTCAAATTAGGGTCGGGATGATGTCCCCCAAAATCTGGCAGTGGGATACAGTTAACTGCACTGGACTCTGGAGCACCCAGCTCTTCACATATTATCCTCTTAACATAAGGACCAGTCACTGTGAACATAGGAACACTTCAAATGAAAACTGAGTATTAACGAATGTGTGGGTGCAGGGAAGAGGCAAAATAATTTATTATTAATGATAACTTCTATCTTTCCATTTCAATCATATGAATGCGACTCAGTTACATTAACATACTAAAGACCTGGTTAATATGAGCTGATGTAGTTATGTCTGAAGTTGTTTCTCTAAGCCCTTTCATTCTGAACAGGTCTCAAATTGTTGAAGTCAGACTCACCACTTTGATGACGACTCCTGCGATCATGTGCTTCGCAGGACAAATAGATCCTGCATCAGCTAGCTGGGTCACTGTGAAAATTACTGGTATTCAAGAGGTATAATAGTAAATTTTGATAAATAGTGAGATAACTGATTCTTATCCTAGGTTTTTGTGTCCGTCGTTCAGAATAGGGATGAGGGAGGAGCGGATGTTAAATGTTAAATACGGTACGTAAATTAATCATACCACTCATACTAGCACCATCACTGCTGTTTAGGATGTTGGAGTGAGTGAGTGAGTGAGTAGGATTTAACGTCGTTTTCAACATTGTTTCAGTCATATCACGACGGTGCCTACATGTGCCAGAACACGAGAGTGTCCACAGTTCCTATTATTCTGGACACTGATCAGCCCAGTCAGTACAGCACCCGGTCACCCATCCAAGTATTGACCGAGCTCAACGCTGCTTAACTTCGGTGATCTGACGAGAACCGGTGTGCCCAACGTGATGCGCCGTACCCTTAGGATGTTGGATAATTTGGTGCAGAGGCATTGCATCACTCAGCGTTGGCAAGTCAGAAGTGACATTAAATTTTCTACATCAACCAACAAGAACCTTGCCATGCGTATACTCACCCCCATGCATGGCGTCTAATAGAATAGTGAGAGCTGGTTTACCACCAGGACCCATCCAAAATTGACGAATGGCGGGGAAATCAAAAATCTCTTTCATATAATCTGTGTAGTCTGCTACAGAGTCTATGACCTCCACCAGAAAGTCCCTGTCATCCACCTTATAGGTCGTGGAGCCAAGCTCAGAGAAATTCACCTCCAAGTCTTCGCAGATGAGATACTCTGATATGGATTTTGTTCTTTCGAATATTCCATTTGTGACTGATTCTGGGGCAGGGCCTGTGGCAGGAAGAAAAAAGAAACAAAACGGATATAGGATTTAGGTAATTTCATTCAAATGTTCTCAATTTAATATAAATTCCAAATTTCAAATAAAATTTGGGGGTCGTATGAGTTTTGAATATTTTTAATGGTCAATAATTACATATAGGCCATTTCGCTGAATTTTCACTTACACTGTTCCACTTACTACATGTACCATGACTGTTTACATGAATTGTTTTTTGAATGCTTAAAACTGAAATTTCCCACCATAAAATGTGGGGGAGATATAATTTATTAGAATATGAAGTTGACAAAATGGTCTGCAATGATTCATGTAAGTTATTTCTGCATGATTATATTTTTATGATTTAAGAGGGTGATAAAATTTATTAGAATGACTGGCTCCACAAAATTTTCTATAAAATTGGAGGTTATTAGGGTATCTACTGTCCTTCAATCATTGGATATGGTCAGTAAGATGCAAGGCAATAGCTCTGTTTTACAAGAATCGTCTAATATTTTAGAAGAGATGATAGTGATGATGCTGTTGATCACTCAGTTAATAAAAAAGAATCTGTTTCATACCGCCATTTGATGTATTGAACTTGATCCCAAAGTCTCCTGTAGGTCCACCAGGGTTGTGGCTCGCTGTAAGAATAATCCCTCCATTCGTCTTATACTTCCGGATGACACAGGAAACAGCAGGTGTTGATAGTATACCATTTTGCCCAATTATTAACTTTCCAACCTGTTGTGGAATATAGATAGAGAAAAAAGTATTTCAACAGCGAAACTGGTACTGGTAACGTACCATATTCATACCCACTATTCTAACTTACAAATTTTGAAAATACCCTGCTTTCACTATACCCAGAGTGCTTGAGAATCTGTATGACTGAATAGAATATGAAACATGAGGCAGCACCTAAAAGGTGCAACAACCCCTCAGCCAGACAGTTTAGTCAGTGTATATTGGTACACAATGAATGAAAAATGCATATATAAAGCCTGAAAGATTTGGTTGAATGCAGAAGATGCTTTAGCAGTGGCTTGTACAAGATTAAAATATGATAAATTCAGTGTGGGATGTTGGATGCATTGGAGAACTATAATAAATAATTTGACATATCATGTGCAAAAAATATGGCGGAAGAACAAAAATATTCTGAACAAAAACAAAAGGCTTCAAGCCATTCTTGCTTTGAACCCTAATAATAATCTGAACAATAATAAAAGTCTTCCGATTTTCAGTGGGAGCCAAGTAATAGAGTTTTTGATAGGAATACGGAGCTGCGAATCTAAAACCCCTCGGCTCTGGGTGCCAGCCATTCACAATCTATTAAATTTGAACCATACTACTTTGAAAACATCAGGAACATCAAGCAGTCAAGTGACAAATATACAGATTATCAAAAAACTTGCCATCAGAAATGGCTGCAAAGTTTTCTGTCCAATCAGAGATACCGGCAGTCATTACTTGTCTCTTGATCTATCTATGATGTATACCAAGCATCATACTGAACACTTCAACAGTATCAAAGGATATATAGATCATCAATGATTTTACATAAATTGAAAATGGCTGCCAAGGTTTCCATCCAATCAGAGAAAACGGTTTAGTCATTCATTTTTAGTCTCTTGATGTATTGATGATGTATACAAAGTCTTGCATGAAACACTTGAATAGTACCAGAGGTATAGATTTTGCATAAATTAAAGATGGCAATCAAGTTTTTCACCTAATAAGAGAAACTGGTTGTCATTAATTGTAAGTTTCTTGATGTATCGATGATTTATGGTTTCATATGAAGCACTAAAATTGTATCAGATATAGATCATTAATGATTTTGCATAAATTAAAATGGTCGCCAAGATTTCCGCCCAATCAGAGAAACCAGTGAACTGTCATTCATCGTAAGTCTCTTGATGCAATGATGATGTATATCAAATTTTACATCGAGCACTTGAATGGTATCAAAGATAGAGATCATTAATGATTTTGCATAAATTAAAGATGGCTGCCTATCCTTCCCGTCATTCAGAGGAACTGATGTGATTATTCAGTGCGAGTCTTTTGATACAACGATGCTGTATACCAAGTTTCATATAGAACACTTAAATGGTATCAGAGATATACATCATTAAAATTTTGCATAAATTAAAGATGGCTGCCAAGATTTCCGCCCAATCAGAGAAACCAGTTCTGTCACAAGTCTCTTGATGCATCGATGATGTTTACCAAATTTTACATCGAGCACTTGAACGGTATCAGAGATGGAGATCATTAATGATTTTGCATAAATTAAAAATGGCCGGCCATCCTTCCCGCCTCTCAGAAGAACTGATGTGGTTATTCATTGTAAGTCTCTTGATACATCGATGCTGTATACCAAGTTTTGTATAGAGCACTTCAATGGTATCAGAGAAATACATCATTAAAGAGTCTACATAAATTAAAGATGGCCGCCAAGGCTTTCACTCAATCAGGGAAACTGGTTTGGTCATTCCTTTAAAATTTCTTGATGTATCGATAATCTATACCAAGTTTCACACTGAACAGTGAAATGGTTTCCAAGATACACAAGATTCATGGTTTCGCATAAATTAAAGATGGCCACCAAAGTTTCCACCCAATCGGGTCCAGATTCAATAGGGTTCTGGGTCACGAGCATATGGATGTGCACGGCAAGTTTGGTGTGCCTAGGGTAAGTTGTCTAAAGATATCTTGGTAACGAGAAAGCTGTGACGGTTTCGCATCAATTAAAGATGGTCGCCAAAGTTTCTAACCAATCGGGTCCAGATTCAATAGGCTTGTGGTTGACCACCCAACAATCCTGCATACCAAGTTTGAAGTCTCTAGAAGCAACGGTTTGGCTTCTAGACCGGTCACAAGAATTGTTGACGAATTTTCCGTGACGTTGCCATGGAAACCGCAAAATTCATCACAAATTACCCAAATTCGATAGGCTTGTGGTTGACCACCCAACAATCCTGTATACCAAATTTGAAAGTCTCTAGAGGCAAGGGTTTGGCTTCTAGGCCGGTCACAAGAATTGTTGACGACCGTACGACCGTACGACCATACGACCGGACGACCTGACGTACATGCCGACGACAAGACCCCGCAGCCTAATAGGCTGAGGGGTAAAAAACTGAAAATCAAGTACCGGCACATGTATTACATATTCAGGCTTTTAGCTGGAATTTTAAAACAAGGTGTCTCCAATTCCCCATTTTTTTTAGAGTGGGTGAGTAGGATTTAACATCATTTTTCAACATTTTTTTCCAGTCATATCACGATGGTGCCTACATGTGCCAGAACACGAGAGTGTCCACAGTTCCTATTATCCTGGACACTGATCAGCCAAGCCAGTATAGCACCCGGTCACCGAGCCAAGTATTGACCGAGCTCGACGTTGCTTAACTTCTGTGATCTGATAACTGGTGTGCCCAATGTGATACGCTATAGAGTATAAAAATGTAGGTACAAGTATGGGCAAGGCTTTGGTGTAAGACCTCCCATTAAAAAGGTAATATCCTGGACAAAAGACTGACAATACAACTTGCAGCAGATCCTTTGTCAATTATATTTCGTGAGTCTTACACCAAATCGTTGCCCAAGTATGATAGATTAGTTTGAGGACAAGGTCACAACACCCCCCCAAATTAATCTAGATTAGTACAATGCGAGAAATGTTATTGTATGGTTTTTTAAAAAGTTTGGTCCCTCCGATATTACACATCAATCAGAAAGTCAGAGACACAACTCTGAAAGAGTTATCTTCCCTCATTAATTATCTGTTTCATTACCACAGAAAGAGTTAGAGTTACCTCACTTCAACCACTATCTTTTTCATGTGTATGTTATGTTTTTTAACATTATTTGGATTTCTAACCATTGCCTATCTGCTGTACTAATACTCCAGTCATACATGCCGGGGCATATGTGTTCCTGTGCCTGTGGACACTTTACCCAGTTTCTATTTTTTTTTTTTTTTTTTTTATTTACTCGCAAATCTACCTTACCCCATTGGCAGCACATATCTTGATAATAATTGCTGTAGTTTCTGTGCCGTAATATCTGCCATCTCCCCCAACAACTAAAGTACTGCCGCTGATATCTTTCCCAAGACTGGCAGTCAAAGTACACTGAACAAAGTTTTCTGTGTAGTGAGCTTGTTGGAACACTGTCACTGCTTTCCTCAGTCCACTTGTCCCGGGCTTTTGTCCCTCAAACGGCTTTGAAGCAACTTTCTTTGATGTATGCGACATGGCTACAAATTAGGATAAGATGCGAATGCTAAAGCAACGGAAAACATGGATTGTGCTTGCAATATCTCATCGGTGCTTGTACATGTACATCAGTGGCAACACATTGTGGCCTTCGAATGACCTTGAACGAACATAGATGAAGGACAAGGTCAATGGGCTTGGTTTCTAAGTTGGGCAAGTGTACCATTCAAAACCGGGTCACCAATAAGTGATTATTAAACACCCAGTCTCTTGGGTAGAAGGGAAAACAACTTGATCGATGTGTGCATACATCAATCGTTCTTCGTCGTCTGCTATGTTGTTGTTGTTGTTCTGTCGTTGTCACAAGTAGTATTCGTTTGCAGACATCACGGATGGGACACAGCTAGGTGCATTCATGGGCGGGCGCAGTTTTCCAGATTTATGACCATTGTTAACTTTGGGATACAATATGTATCTAATACTTCATCCCAGTTTGACTCAGTCTTTATTCACATTTTATCGGGATTTAAAAAAGAGGTTTAAGAAACTCATCATTGGAAGCCCAAATAGCAATCTTGGTAAACCAAGATGGTAAATCAGGGGAATATATATCTGAATATATCCACGCAGTCTGGGTGAATGTTTGACTGCTTATCTTCACCCACTCAGGGTGTCAAATGTACATACTATTGTTACTCTGGTTAATTGTTCGATTTAATTTGTACTCTGCCTCTTATGGTGTTTGTGCAATAAATACTTGAACTTGAACTTGAGTTTACTGAGATTGCCCAAATAGTACAGGGGCGTCGGAAGCAAATTCAAAGTGGTACGGCCTTACCAGGCAGGGCCGGAGGAAGCAATACCTGGTTGGAGCCGGGGGAACTACTATCATAGGCTTTTAGGCGAGGGTCCAGGGGCCGAGGGTATAGATCGAGGAGATGCGTTCTGAGCGGTTTCAGACGAAAAAAAAATCACTCCGCGTTGAAGTGTGTTTTTCAGTTCTTTTCTAATCCTTTTACCATGAAAACGCAATCGATGGTAGTTTTCTACGATGCTGAATGAGAAAATATATGTTTTTTAGTGAAGTAACCTAGACACATTGTGTAGATGTAACCGATATTATTGTTATGTATAATGAGGTGTCAATAAATTCATTGCAGAAGTAGCGCCGTCTAAATTCCTAGTTTAAATGTATAGATAGCGCTAGCTTTACCTCTGTAATAATACAAGATGACGCTCGTACTTTTTATAGCGGGCCGTAACTGTTAACAGTGAATTATTTCATGGACAAGGGGACGCAAAAAGAAAAAAAGATGTTAGAAAAAACACTCTACCCCGTCCGTCATAGTTACTTGCAGGGAATAACCTGGAGAAGAGAGTACTTGCTGCCAAATTATTATGGGTTGGGGCTATGAACAAGCCCTCTGGGGTTTTATTCCCGCCAACACAAATTTTATTGACTCTTGATGTATACACTGTTATTAATGGTGAATAAAAATTCATTCATTCATTCATTCAACATACATGTTACTTTCCAAGATCAAAATGGCCCCAAGAGGGATAGTCGGTGCTCAGAGCCCAGGGCTAACAAATTCACTGGAGTCCTCGACCGATCAAAGTCTTTTTTAATTTTTTTAATTTTTTTATTATTATTATTTATTTTTTTCGCGCAAAAGTGGTACGGCCGTACCGCTGCCGACGGGTTCGTGTAACCTTGCACAGTTCAATTTTCGTTTTTTTGTGTTTTGGTTTCTCAAAATCAAAAATTGAAATTTGACCGTCAATTTTCAATTTTCGTTTTTCGCTTTCGCTTTCTCAAAATCCAAAATTGAAATTTGACATTCAGTTTTCAATTTTCCTTTTTCGTTTTACTTCGCGCAAAAATGAAAATCAAATATTGAAAATTGGCTCGACTTGTCCGTTTTTTCGTTTTTGATTTTAACTTTGACGCGTCAATGTTAACTGCGCACGCGCAAGGCTTATCATCTCACTTTCGGTCCGCGGAGTAGTATGGGAAGCGCAAATCGGGTTGTATAGGCAGGTGTGGAGCATAATATGGAAAACCAGTAGGCCCAAGGGTGAAAGATATTGGAAGTTTCACTGGAGCAAGGCATTCGAGCTAGATTACAATGGGCCAACTGCACATGTGCAGGATCGTGCAGCAGGTGTGAAGCATTGTGTGGAGAACAAAGAGGTTGATACACATGTGAGTTTCATTAAAGTAGGGTAGTATAATAAATACGTGGATACCCTAATCATAACCCCCAAAGGAACTTCCCGCGTCGATGTGTTGAAGCGTTTGACGCTGAACGTTGACGGGCATCTGAACGCTCCAAAGATCCAGGTCCCAAAAATAGAGAAGGAAGATTGGACCTGAAGCGTTGAAGCACTCAGACGTCTGGCATCAATCGTGGCGATTGTGTGCTTGTTTGAAATGGTGGTTTACGGGCCGCTCGCCGTATACGGATTTCGCGGCGTATCACCGCGATGCTTACTCTTATATTGGTATCACATCTTTGTTGGTATCTTTATGGTAACTATATTTTAAATCAATAACGAGAGATCCTGAAGAATCTTGGCGCCCACCATTGTCCGATAATTGTAAGCTAATGACAAGAGGATCTTTTTGTCCATTGTTACTAAGAACAAACGATTGATTTGTAATTTTGTTTGCAGAATTTCGAATTTGAGCGAAAAAGATCGAAAAAGGGACAGTGGAAAACACCAAAATATTATCTGTCTAAGTTTCAGGAGTTTCAAGATTTTTAGAAACTGTACTTGAAGTCGGTTGTTATAGTACAAGTGAAATGAGTAAAGTTAATCTGAAATTGAATGTCCGGATGATCCTTCGTCTTCGTTTTGTAGTATTTTTTTTTTTTTTTTGCACGTGTCATCTTTGGGTACTGGAAGCTAAGACAAATCTATTTGACACTTTGGCATGAGTTATGAAACATACTTAAGATTTTATAATTAGGAACGAATGCTCATTCGGTTCTGTTTACTGGGCTAGTTTGAGATATCTATTTTAAGATACTATGCTTGAAAATAGTAAGATGGTACAAACTTGATACTAAAGGGATCCGGTCCGTGCAGTAATGTTGAAACTTTGAAAGTGTCTGAATCCTGATTATCTCTCTTGGATCGAAACACGCAGTAGTCTACAGGTGTCGAGTTGTGACGTTGTGTCACAAGAGTGACATCCCTTCGTGTAGCCGGCCTGTTGGCAGAAGAAACAGTAGGGCAGTTCACTTGCAACGGCATGGAGTAAAGTAAACTGATTTAAAATTCGAAGAAATACATTTTAATTCGGAATCATTTGAACTCCATGATATAGAAGGCGAAGGTATGGATATTCTCTATAGTAAATATATAGAATATGCCTCACCGTTTGATCAGCCAACTCTTGTGATGCAACGTCACAACTTGGGAATACCATATTAATTTTAAGCGTAACTTAGATTTTTTCGAATCGGACCAAAACAGGTATCTTGCACAACTAGGCCCCATGTGGGACCTTTGTACCAAATTTGAGAATGATCCATGCAGTACTTCCTGAGAAATCACGATAACAAAATTTCATAGAAAAATTCAAAATGGCCGCCTAGTGGCCATATTGGATTTTCGAATTGGACCGAAAAGGATATCTTGCACAACTAGACCCCAAGGGGAACATGTGTACCAAATTTGAGAAAGATCCATGCAGTAGTTCCTGAGAAATCGCGATAACAAAGTTTCATGGGGAAATCCAAGATGGCCGCCTGGTGGCCATATTGGATTTTCAAATCGGACCGAAAAGGGTATCCTGCACAACTAGACCCCAAGGGGAACTTGTGTACCAAATTTGAGAAAGATCCATAAGTAGTTCCTGAGAAATCGCGATAATAAAGTTTCATGGGGAAATCCAAGATGGCCGCCTTGTGGCCATATTGGATTTTCGATTCGGACCAGAAAAGGTATCTTGCACAACTAGTCCCCAAGGGGAACCTGTGTACCAAATTTGAGAAAGATCCATGCAGTAGTTCCTGAGAAATCGCGAGAACAAGAATTGTTTACGGACGGACTGACGGACGGACGACGGACGAAAAGTGATTTGAACAGCCCACCATCTGGTGATGGTGGGCTAAAAATAGCGGTTGTGTGCATGAATGCTGTTCGCTTGTATAGCGCTCTAGAATCTATTTTCAGAAATGAGAAAATCTCTAAGACTGCGTCTTGATTGGCTAAGGCCTCAATGCGGCGCGTCTTCACAAGTCCAAGTACATCGTGAATCCTCGCACAGGTTTTACCTGGACATTTTTAGTGATTCGAGTGAGTTCATGAGTCGTTGCCTTGAGTCGTTGCCTCAATCTCGAACATTTCATCACCCGAGGTTATTTTGAATTAGCATGTCGGTATCCCAAAGCCAGCGGTTTTTGCTTTGACTCTCAATGCCGATTTCAGCCGTACATCAAAGTTTTGCCAGCGATGTCGCATCTCAAATCATGCAGTGGATTGGCGTAATGAGCCAGTTGAGCCTGTTCACTAATTGGTTTGATGTAGAGGATACCCCTTGATCTATTTTTATCCAGAACAACCGTGGGCAACTAACAAGGCAGTATTATGATGGCCGAGAGGGGCCATCGCGTCTTTCATTTCTAATTTAACGCGATGGAGCGATGGAGCTATGCGATGGAACGATGGAGCTATGCGATGCGCGATGGAGCTACGCGATGGAGCGATGGAGCTATGCGATGAAAAGTCGCGCTATGCGATGCGCGATGAGGCTATGCGATGGAGCTATGCGATGCGCGATGGAGCTATGCGATGAAGCGATGGAGCTATGCGATGGAGCGATGGAGCTATGCGATAAAAAGTCGCGCTATGCGATGCGCGATGAGGCTATGCGATGGAGCTATGCGATGCGCGATGGAGCTATGCGATGGAGCGATGGAGCTATGCGATGGAGCTATGCGATGGGGCTATGCGATGGAGCTATGCGATGGAGCGATGGAGCTATGCGATGGAGCTATGCGATGGAGCTATGCGATGGAGCGATGGAGCGATGGAGCTATGCGATGGAGCTATGCGATGGGGCTATGCGATGGGCTATGCGATGGAGCTATGCGATGGGGCTATGCGATGGAGCTATGCGATGGAGCTATGCGATGGATGCGATGGGCTATGCGATGGGGCTATGCGATGATGGGCGAGGAGCTGCGATGGGCTATGGGTGGGCTATGCGATGGAGCGATGGACGTGGAGCTATGCGATGGGGGCGATGGAGCGATGCGATGGCTGCGATGGAGCTGGATGGAGCTGATGGAGCTGTATGCGATGGAGCTATGCGATGGAGCTATGCGGGAGTGGAGCTATGCGATGGAGCTATGCGATGGAGCTATGCGATGGGCGATGGAGCGATGGGCTATGCGATGGGGCTATGCGATGAAAAGTCATTGCGCATGATAGGGAAACTATCTTAAATTTATTTTGGTCATGTACATGTATGCGTGTAAGACATATATGGGCTCAATTCCAGGCCTCGGCTGTAGAGATAAATATTGCATCTGAAATGGACCTCTCTCACAAAGACGTGTTGCTGGGGAAAGCAGGTACAACGGCTCTGGTTAACCACGTACTTTTAATTGTAAAATCGTACCTGTATGGTGCCAGAAGTAGAGGTACAGTCCCCAGTTTCATGGCTGTGCGCGAATCCATTTATCGGACGAAAGACTTGGAAAGTCGTTACAACGACTTAAAAAAAAAAAAAAAAAAAAAAATAGAGGCTGATTTTTTTATTTTTTTTATTATGTCGTTATAACGACTTAATTGACCAATGAAATTGCAGAAGTCGTTATAACGACTTAATTGACCAATGAAATTGCAGTATTAAGTCGTTCTAACGACTTATTAAGTCGTTATAACGACTTAATTGGCCAATGAAATTGGAGTATTAAGTCGTTAGAACGACTTATTAAGTCGCTATAACGACTTAATCCACCAATGAAATTCCGTCTTACTTCTGCCGCTTTTATTTTGTTAACTGACAACTGCCCTCAAAACAGCGTTTAGATATGCAGTATGAAGCCTGATAATGCCATTGAAGTAATAAACTTTGGATATATTGGAGATATATGTAGGCTATAGAGGTGGGAAAAGGTGGGAAAAGTGACTAAAAGGCAACCACTATGCCCAAACCTGCCAATTCACATGGCTTCTCTGTGTTGGTCCGATAATATCGCCAAAATTGTTTTGCTTGCCACCCTCCATGACAGATAATTGAGGAGCTTGTAGCGTTGGCTCGGGCAGTATGGCGGCCCACTTCAAAGAATTAAAAATGGGTCAGACATGCAGATAATTGTACTCCAAAACAGCCCAGCGAAAAAGTGTGAAATGCAGACGGATTTTACTAACACCTATTCAGGCACGGCGGAGCCGGGAGACGGGATAGGATGGGTTGACGGGCTAAACACTGGATTATAGTTTTGATGATTTTTCGCAGAGAATAACACATGCCGTAATCCTACTATCATAATGCACCACAACACAGCATTTTGCATGCGTAAATTCGACACTTTCTGGGAGAGCCGTTCATAGATTGAACAAGACTGAACTTATGAAGTTTTACATCTAGTTATGAAAAATGGAGATACCCATGCAATCAAAAACATGGGCGTGGGAACTGAGCTCCGGATCGAGCAGCGTTTTAAAACAAACAGAAAATTTACCGTCAAAATGCACCAGAACAAAATAAATCTAACATAATGTATGCAGATTAAATTTCACTTTTGTTTCGCATAAGCACGCATCGATATTGAAAAGTATCAGACCTTATGCCCCCATTTGACATTCTGGTAAAACACATACAAATCAGGACTAACACGTCACACGTGGAGCGCTCGTAGCCATAATGTTTGCATATTCAACATCGAAATATAGTACGCTCACAAACCACATAAATAGATGTCTGTTTAATATATCAATAGATACTCTGATTACATAATCCACATTCGTTTATTTTACATATAATTTTAAGATATTAATTCTACGAACATGCGCAATGACTTTTCATCGCATAGCTCCATCGCATAGCTCCATCGCATAGCCCCATCGCATAGCTCCATCGCTCCATCGCTCCATCGCATAGCTCCATCGCTCCATCGCTCCATCGCATAGCTCCATCGCATAGCTCCATCGCTCCATCGCATAGCTCCATCGCATAGCTCCATCGCATAGCCCCATCGCATAGCTCCATCGCTCCATCGCTCCATCGCATAGCTCCATCGC